>JAJIBD010028209.1:0-80208 GCA_021461705.1 Cryptotis parvus
CACCCTCCTGGGCAGAGCTCTAGGGGCAGTGTCCCAGCACTTGGCCCTCCGGGGTCCTTCTAGGAGTAGAGCAGCTTCCACTGCCCACCCAGCAGTGACACCCTCCCCCAGATTTGTGTGTGTTTGTGTGTCTCTGGGTGCAGGTATGTGAAGAGAAGCTGTCAGTCAGTTTGGATGGGGCCAGATTGGTGGGGATGGTCGCTTCTCAGCCAGAAGTCCAGGCGCTGAGTTTGCTGGGGAGAAAAGCAAAGGAAGGGAAGCCAGGGGCCCCGGGGATTCCAGAAGAAAGTCCCAGGACCTGTGCCCAGGACCCCCCCCCCCCATGCCTTCAGAAGATCATAGTCTCTCCTCAGGAAGCAGCTGGACCGAGAGTCTAATTGAACACCAGCTTTGATCTGGCTTGTTAAATTCCAGTCTCTGAGTCTTGTTAAGACTCACAGACATGGGGCAGAGCTGCTACTGGCTCTCCCTGTGCCCAGCCACTCACGAGGCACCCAGGAGGGATGGCGGGTTCTAGCCCTGGCCCGCCACCCCAGCAGAGCCTTGCAACAAGCCAGATGCCCCCCACCCCACTCCATGAGGGGCCCACCATTTTCCATATCCGGACTTCCCTCTCGTCAGAACTCCACCCAGCAGACCAGCCTATCACAGCTGCTCAGGTTCATCAATAAATGCTGGATTTAGAGATGACTACAAGAGTATGCTACCCCCGCGGCAGAGCCTGGCAAGCTACCTGTGTCGTATTTGATATGCCAAATACCAGTAACAATTATAGACCTCATTCCCATGACCTGATGGAATGGTTTGAGGCTCTTCATGTTCCTGGAGCAAGCAGGTGCCCTTGGGCTCTACTAGCATGAGACAGGACATATGGAGATGTTATTGGTGCCCGCTCAAGGCAATCGATGATGAACGGGAAGACAGTGATACAGTGACACAGTGTTAAAATTCCACCACCTCTGATTCGGCTCCCACCCTGAGGGGCTCAGTCAGCTTCCCCCAGGCCTGGATCTCGACTCAGAAATGCCCAGCCGGGCCCCGTGCAGTCTGGGTGCCCCTTTTTCTGCAAACCCTGCAGCCCCGCCTCCACGGGCACCAGGACCAGGCAGCTTCCAGTTATTTGCTGCTTTTATAGGGAACAGCCTCGGCGGCAAATCCAACCTTCTGGAAGGCAGGTGGGGAAAGACCCCAGTGGAGCCATCCAAGGACGGACTAAGGGGAGTCTTTCACTCCGTGGGGTGGGGAGCAGGGGGCAGAGGGTCTTCCCCCAGGACACTAGAATAATGCACAGGGGCCCAATAGGAAGGAGCAGAGACGAGCGGTCTTGCTTCCAGTCATCTGGGAAGAGAATGTGGCGTGTGCTCGGGCTGCACTGGCCCGTGTCCCGGTTCCTCATCCCACGGCCCAGTAGGCAGTTTGGAGAAATGTAGGCGGGAAGAAGGTGCCCACAGGGGACGCTCGCTGTGACGGGCTCCAGAGCCACAGGGCTGTGGCAGGTGTGCATGGGAGAAGGCCTGTCCTGGGCCACGTGTCTTTGGGGATCCGTGGTCGGGGGAGGAGGCCCAGCCAGCAGGGCACCAGGCCAGCAGCACCCAGTGCAGTTCAGGGGCGGTGGGTGCATCTGCGTGTCTTCTACCTGACACCCAGGACAGGACCATGTCCCCCCCATGCACCCAACACGCCCCTGCAGTCGCCTCCCCAACTCCCCCGATTTCCTCCCTGAACCTCCCTGAGCTCCCCTTGGACCCCACGCAGCTGCTCCCCGCCGCACCTGTCTGCTCCCGGCCCTGCCTTCCCCCACCCGTCTTCACCTAGTGACCTGCCTTTAGTCTCTAGGGGACGCTCAGCCTCCAGCTTCACCACCCCACCCAAGACTGAAGGAGCCGCCTTGGGATTGCAGCGTCTCCGTGGGGGTCGTCCCATCCCTTAGTCCCAGACTGTGACTGTGGCCTGCGCCCCACCCCCACCCGAAGCACAGCGAGGGAGGGCCCAGGTGGTCTTCAGGCAGACCCGCTGTGCTCAGTGGACCCTCAGCCCACCTCTCTCTCTCTCTCTCAATATTTTATTATACCACCACCACCACCATGAGATATACAGTTACAAAGATGGTCATGTTTGGGTTTCAGTCATACAGTGTTCCAGCACCCATCCCTCCACCAGTGCCCATTTCCCACCACCAATGTCCCCAGTTCCCTCCCCCTCCCCTAGTCTGCCTCTGTGGCTGGTTCTTTATTTTCTTTTCTCTCTCTCTCTCTCTCTCTCTCTCTCTCTCTCTCTCTCTCTCTCTCTCTCTCTCTCTCCCTTCTCTTACATACTGTGGATTGTAATACATACACTTAGACATTATCATATGTATCTTTTACCTGTATTTAATGCTCAGTTCTAGGTTGGTATTAGCACTTTCAACAATCATTAGCACACTGTTCCCTTCTCTGTCTTATCTAACCTCTGACTCCCATATGTTTGTGGTAATTTCCACCTTTGACAAGACCTCCTGATCCATGTTTTGCCTGACCTTGGATATTGGTATTTGAATATGTATATAGAATATATTTATATATATTCTATTATATGTATATAGAATATTTATATGCATGACATAAATATATATATTTATGTATATATATAAATATAAAATTCATATTTATGTCATGCAAATAAATGCACTCATTCTATATCTTTCTCCTTCTGGCTAATTTCACTCCAACATGATCCTCTCCATGTCCATCCATTTATAGGCAAATTTCATAACTTCATTTTTCCTAATGGCTGCATAATATTCCATTGTATCGATGTACCAAAGTTTCTTTATCCAGTCATCAGTTCTCGGGCACTCTGGTTGTTTCCAGGTTCTGGCTCTTGTGAATAGTGCTGCTATGAAAATGAAAGTGTGGATGGTGTTTCTGCTGTGTGTTTTTGGCTTCCCAGGGTGTATATCTAGGAGTGGTATGGCTGGGTCAAATGGGAGCTCAATTTCTAGTCTTTGGAGGAATGTCCATATTGTTTTCCTAAAAGGCTGTACTGTTGAATGAGAGTCCCCTCCCCCCCCACACCCCCTGCCAGCACTTGTTGTTCTTGCCTTTTTTGGCTATGCACGGTCCACATCTCTTGACTGAGTAAATGTGCAGACGCTGGGGGCTCTGGCAGCCTCACTCATCTTTGATGCATTCAAGCTGGTGGGGGGATGAATTCGATCCTTCTTGGTGACCTCCTGGACCCCTGCTTCTCTGCAGCCCCTGCGCCTTTGGGATCTGAACAGGGCTGTCAGGAGCCGGTTTGGTGGACTTCGCTCCCTCCCCTTTCTGTCAGAGGACAAAAGGACAACAGCCCATCAGGGGGCCAAGATGAAGCCAGCTATGTGGGGTGCCGGGTCGGCCCCAGGGGGAGCTGGTTGTTTGGGCAGGCTTGAGGCCAGGCCCTTGGTGCTCAGGATGTGCTCTGTTTAGACACCAGCCACGGGCTTGGTCTCACGCCTCTGGGCTGCCTGCAGAAATCAGGAGGTGAATGGGTGGGCTGGGGACCTGGGGGCAGGGCAGAGTCCTGTGCCAGCTCTTTAGTTACCTCTGTTTCCCCACTGAGGGCCTGGAGGCCTGGGCCCTGGGCCCTCCCCAGGGGAACCGTCCAGATGAGCCCAAGCCTCAGAATGGCCTCTGCATCCTGCCTGCTCTCCCTTCAGCAGCTGCTGAGGGAGCGTGTGGGGCCAGTGGAGCAGTCAGGGCTAGGGACCGCATCCAGCTGTATCCGCTTGGGGCCGAGTCCCCGCCCCGCTCCCAGCATGGAGAGGCCAGAGGGCCCCCCAGATATTCTCCCCAGAGTCCAGTCCTCCAGCCCAGCCTACAGGGACTCCCAGAGGCCTTGTTGTCCCCCCACTTGAACTCTGGATGGCCAGCAGGTGCCTTTTCCTCCTGTAGGGAGGCTTTGAGTGCTGGAATACACACACACACACACACACACACACACACACAAAACCCCACCCACCGCTTACACCACTTTGGAGAAGGCTGTACACACACACACACACACACACACACACACACAGCTCACACCACTTTGGAGAAGGCTGTACACACACACACACACACACACACACACACACACACACACACACCACCACCCTTTTCCTCCCCCTCCCCCATACCACTTTGGAGCTGGCCGTGTCCGCACTCAAGACCCTGTGCTCAGGAAGCTGGAGGGTTTCTGTGTGTGCTGGAGCTGCCACTTCCAGGGCCTTATAGCAGGGTAGTTGTCCTTAGAGGGTCCCTGCACAGCCCCGGGTGGGCAATACCAGACGGGTCCCTGTTCACTTGGTGTCCTCGGCACCCTGAGTGGCCCAGCCCTTGGCCCATCTCTCCACAGAGCCCTGTGCTTTGGCTCTGGGGTTTCTCAGTGAGCCCCCGTGGGGTCCATATCCGGGGCACAGAGCCGCTAGAGCAGGACCCCGGGAGGACGAGCAGCAGCCTCAGGCCGCTTGGCGGGGCTGCCCATGACCTCATGAGTTGTTTCCGGTCTCTGCGCCCATTTCCCTCTCTATAGCGACAGAGGCTCCGTTCTGGGGTCCTGCTCTAGGCTCACTAGGAAAGGGAACATATTCCACACCCCCTATCATGCACTGTTCCTTCTATGGCTGGAGCCCATTGGCATGCGTGAGATTCCACCCTCCCGTCTTTTTGCTCTTGAGAGTCCCGGTCACCACGGACTCTCTGAGCCTTTGCCAGGAGCAACCCTGGAGGTCCCCAGGCACTGCTGGGTGTGGCCAGGTAGGCAGCGCAGGGCAGGACGCATCACCTCTTCCGGCTCTTGTAATGAACCACCGGACTGGTTGGTTGAGGATTGTCAGTGGGGCTCCTGGGCTTCCTGAGAACCGCTTGGCCACTCCCAAAAATAAAAGAGGGGTCTCTGCTGAACTCTTTATGTCAGGCCCCCTTGCGGGTCCCCTGCTCTTTCAGATGAAGGAGGCAGCCGTGGGCTTGGGGGAATCTTATTACGAGGCTTGTTTTAAAGCAGAAAAGGAGTTTATTTCAGGCTGTGGGCAACTTTCTGTGTCTCTACGAGGCCACTCTCAGCCCGAGTACCCCGCTTTGCCTCTCTCCTCTCCTTTTCACGACCACGGGAGCTTTCACTAGGGTGAAAGCTCTGCCTAGATTATTGATCTCTTCCCTGATGTAATAAAGGAAATAACATTTTAATAAATTGTGGCATCTTTGATTAAAAAAATACACACAAATAATACAAAATTGAAAAGATGGCCCTAATCTTCTAAAAAAACCCCCTATAACTAGTGAAATAGGAATGAATTCAGTAGATTCAGAGTTCCAAACATCTTTCTGCTATTTGTTTCCAACTCACTTGTTTTAAAGGACTCCCAAAAATAGAAAGTTATTTTTTTGTTTGGTTGGTTTGGGGGCCACACCTGGCAATACTCTGGCTCTGCACTCAGGAATTACTCCCGGCGGTGCTCTATGGACCGTGCATATATACCAGGGAACAAACTCGGGTTGGCCTCATGCAAGACAAGCACCCTACCCACTGTACTATGCCCTGCCCTCTGAGAAACAGAATTTTAAAAAGAGAGGCGAATGGGTCTTTTATTTCCTATTCCCAACTATCAGGAGACAGTCTTCAAAATAAGATTTCACTGTTTGACAGATCTAAAGGAATTATTCACAGCTTGTGAAATTCCAACCCATTTCCTAGTTTGTTATCAATTTAAAAAAAGAAAAGTGTTGGGCATAGGTTGTTGAAATCTTAAGCTGTGGCTCAATTGGAGAGCACTTGCCTCACCCCCAGGGGCCCCCTGACCAAGGTCAGGAATGGCCCCAAAACACACACAACATGAGGTGAACCCTGAGACCGGACACCTGGTGGCTGCAGCTGCTGATCTCCACAACACCCTCAACACTCTGTGCCTCAGTTTTCGCAGTGGGGATGCTGCCTATTACCTCACGAGCCTCTTCTAGGCGTGGTGAGGCGTGCAGAGGAAGTTGAGGACCGAGCCCGGGGAAGTGGCGCAAACAGCTGAAACTCCTAGCTTCTGCATTCTTAGGGGTATAGCTCGCACCTGTTTAGGACCCCTAAAACTCTTGCTTCTTTGGCAAGCTTTTGCTTCTATGAGCCTTTGCTGTTCAGGACCGCCTGAAGTGCTTGCCTCCCTTGATGCTGCCTTTGCGTCTATCTCTTCTCGGGCCTCTGGTCCCGGCAGCCATGACCTGTGCTTATATACTTGCATATCCCACCCCGGGTTCCGATTGATTGATTGATTAATATGACCTATTTTAACCTATAGGTGTGTGAAAAACCAATCAATTTGAGTCGTTATGCAGACCAGCCAATCAGATCACCTAGATAAAGACCAATCCAGTCACTGCTTACAGTATGCCCCAAGTGCCTCGCTCACTTCTGTAACACGGGTGGGAACATGAGTCCACATGGCTCCAACAACATGGAGTCAAGAACAGCTGCTCCAAGTCCAGACTCTGCCCCCTGCTGGCGGTGGGAGGTGAACTGTCTTCATTTCGGCTTGTAAAAGGAGCAATGTTGCTTTCTTCCCGGCAGTTGTGCTACCAGAAACTAGAGCCGTTTATTTATTGGTAGAGTGTCTCCCATGAGACTCGCACCAAGCTAACTGTGTTCTTTCCCCCTCCCAGGCACACGTTCTGGCAGTTCCGCCAGGAGAACCCCAAGACCCGGTCGGGGGTCCTCCGCCCGAGGGGCTGCCTGGCTTCAACAGCGGGGTGATGTTGCTGAACCTGGAGGCCATGCGCCAGTCCACGCTCTATGGGCGCCTGCTGGAGGCCGGGCAGGTGCAGCGATTGGCTGACAAGTACCGCTTCGCGGCCACCTCGGGGACCAGGACTTCTTCACCATGATTGGCATGGAGCACCCGGAGCTCTTCCACGTGCTCGACTGCACCTGGAACCGGCAGCTGTGCACCTGGTGGCGGGACCACGGCTACAGCGACGCCTTCGATGCCTACTTCCGTGCGAGGGCCACGCCAAGATATATCACGGAAACTGCAACACCCCCATCCCCGAGGCCTAGCGCCATGCCTGGCAACCTCCACACCTAGAGGGGGAAGAAACTCAGGCTCAGAAACAGGCCTCAGGGTGAACCCCCGAAGGGCCACTGTGGAGAGCGCCGGGTGCTGTGGCTCTCCCCGCCTGGGGGTTCCACCTTCTCCATGTTAGTGGCCAGCAGCGCTGTTCCTCCCAGGCATGACAGACAAACGGGGACCCCGGAAGTCTCCGGTGCCTGCGTGCAAGCAGGAAGCCCACCCTCTCTTTCAGGCCCAAAGACTGAAAATCTTTTTAAGACTCTGCCTTTGGGGGACCAGTTAGACCTTTGTTTCCAACGGGACGCCTTCTATAGGAAATAATGGGATGACCGTAGCTCCTAGACAGCTCTGAGCGAGAGAGCCAGGACTGAGTTGAAGCGTCCCCAACCACCGGGAAGGGAGGAACTTACTTGGATCAGGGAAGCTCATGCTGGTTGACGAGGGGCAGAGGCGTCTCTTTTGGAGAGGGCCTTTAGCTTTGGCCACGTAACAAAGCCGGGCTCATTATGGACACCTTGTGGGTGTCCATAATGATGTCTGTGAAGAAACTGTGGTTTTTGTCCATTTCAATCAATGGACAAAAACCGTTGATTTTGTCCACAAGTGTGCTCTGGAACCTCATTTCCCGCGCCTTCCAGGCCAGCCGGGCGATGCCCAGTCTCAGCCTGTGCCCAGAAATCCAGTCTCCATTAGGAGCACAGAGTTAGGCAGTGCCCCCACCCCTCTTCCCGCCACCCAGCAGACAGGCACCGCGGTCATCCATTAACCAGGAAGGGAGCTGCTCCTCAGCTCATCAACCTTTTCATCTCTGAAAACCAGACAGGTGATCACGGAGAAATTAGGGGTGTCAACTAAGTGTCCTATGGGAGGCACTGGGGAGGGTTTAGAGCACATGTCCTGCCTGCACACGGCCCTATCGCTTGGGTTCTATCTCTAGGGCCTGGCAGCCACCTTGAACTTCACCGGTATTGCCAGGGTAGCCCTGGTGCTCTCGGGTGCAGCATGACCCTAGCAGGGCTGAATTCTCAGGGCCTGACACTGAGCTATAGGCATGGCTGGCTGAGTATTGCTGGGACTCCCCAGCAATCCCAGGTTCCCCCGAGGACTGCTTGGGAGCTTCTACCCCCAGTCTCCTGTGAGTAACCTGCAAACGGGAAGCTACCAGGGCTCCGTTCTGTGTGGTCCGGGGAGCTCCTTCAGGAAGAGATGTTGTTGCTACGCTTCTCATCTTATTTCCATTTTGAAAGTTGTTTTCACCATGAATGAGAGTAGCTAATAAATCATCTTAGAGAACACGATCTATGCTGTTTGTTCCCTGAGAACAGTACCTTGCTATGGGAAGGTTTCTGAATCAAGAATGGAGGACAGAACTCCACGCCTCCATGCCCTGGCGAGGACCGTACAGGGGGCGTGCAGTGACTGAGGGCTTGTTAGAGAAGGTCCCTGAGGGAGTAGTAAGGTGCCCGATTCCAAGTGAGGGCCGGGTCATTCTGTGCATTGCAGGCCCACCCGCCCATGGGCACAAAATGTACCCCCTTGCTTCCCCTCCGTCCTGTGGCCTGTCCTGTTAGCCCCCGGTGGGCTGGGGATCATGGGTGTCCTCACTCTGCTCCTGGCCCCCATACAACTGGTCTCTTCGCTTAGGTGCTTTATTTCCTGTTCTGAGCTACCGGGTTTTGAATGCTGTGTGCCAAGCACTGTATCTCGGCATTTATATATACTATCAATCATATTCATGAAAACCTCATGAAGGTAACTCATATTCTCAAATTTATTCCAAGTAAAAATTGAGGAATGTGAACAGACTCATTATTTATCAACTTTTTTTGATAGAAAAGAAATTGGAAGCAGTTTTGAATGGGAAGTACATAAATAATGTATGTTGCATACATAGAAGGGAATACTTAGACATTAAAAACCATATTTTTTGCAAACCATATTTTTCCAAATGTGTGGAAATACTTAAACGTGTTTGAGGCAAAAATGCAAATAAAAGATGTATAGGGTTATTTTGATTTTATTTTTTTTACATGTATATGTGGTCATATAAAAATTATTCTGCTTTCTTCATTCAATTCCTTAAAAACTGCATTTTAATATAAATGCATTTAAGCAATGATGATTTCAGTGGGGGAATGTATGGGTACTGTGCTAGAATACTTTAGGCACACAATCATAATGATATTTCTCCTGCGTTAACATCAATAATTAAAGATTCTCTCTAGTCTTGAGTATTTTTTTTTTTTTGCTTTTTTGGGTCACACCCGGCAATGCTCAGGGGTTACTCCTGGCTCTGCATTCAGTAACCACTCCTGGAAGTGCTCAGGGGACCATATGGGATGCCGGGATCGAACCCTGGCCAGCATGGGCTGGCCGTGTGCAGGGCAAATGCCCTACCCGCTGGGCTATCGCTCTGGCCCCCTAGTCTTGAGTATATTTTATTATTGTAAGGATAGAATGATAAACTGGTTGATTGAAATGGACAAAAACCAAAGTTTCTTCACAGACATCAAAATAGTTTTTACTTTGAGAACCGTGGTTTACAATACTGTTAATGGTACGGTTTCATACACAATCATTCCACATCACACCCTACACAATCATTCCGCATCACACCCTCGCCACAGCGTCCACTTCCCTCCACCACTGTCCCACTGTTCCCTGCCCACCCTCTCCCCTCCACCCTCCACCTTCCTCATGAAGAGCAGTTCTCAGTTTCTGTTGCCTTTGGGCATTTGTTAGTCTCCAGCGATGGTTTGTTGAACACCACCTATGAGAGTGATCATTCTGTGTCTGTCTCTCTCCTAACTCTCCTCAGCATGATACACTCCAGATCCATCCATAAAGCAAAAATCGCCATGATTTTGGCTTTTCTTATTTTGAGAACATCTATTCAGAAATTTCCCCTGCTGGGTCACCAGTGACCGTGGCCTTGGAACTGTATGGTCAGTTCCAAGGAAGCCCTGTGCGCCTGTGCTCGGCCACCGTGGAGCAGTTCTCTGGCCAGGCCAGGAGGGCGGACTCCTGACAGGGATGAGGTTGGAGCCAGTGACTGCAATCATTGTGCTGGGCTCGTGGGCCTGCTCAGACATCGACTGAAATGTCCACTCTGCCGCCTGTGACTGCTTGTGTGGGCCAGTCTGGGAACTAGGATCCAGGTGCCTTTTTGTCTTCTCTTATGTTTACTTCACCAGAAGCCACTATTGATTGCTCATTGCCTTCATAACAAAGACAAGCAATGCGAGAATTGGAGCCACCCACCTTCCACCCGTCACAGGTACCATCTGGCCTGTGATGGTACCTACAGCTAATTTGCCTCTGGCTTTGGTGAACATTACAACGAAGAAAACATTCCAGGAGGCTCTGAGTTCTCAACTTTCTCTCTGGCTGCCCAAGTTCTCTAAATAAAAGAGATGTAACCATAGCACCTCCAGGCTCTGCTTTCATTTCTGAGACTGTCATCTTTGTGTGGGCTTAATGATGTCACCTTTGGAAAGCTTACAGGGTTTTTGGAGAGATGTCTTCTTAAATATGTGCCTAAACAAAAAAAATGATTAAAATGAGAACATACTGGACCAGGATGGTGTCCAGTCAGTGGTAGAGCATTTGCCTTGCATGTGTGAATCCCTGAGTTCACATACCACATCGTCCCAGAGTACCATTGGGAGCAATCCCCAAGCACCACACCAGGAGTAGGCCCTGAGCACCAACAGATATACACCCCTTCCCCCGACCCAGAAAAACCAACCTACAACATCCTCATCAATAGCGTCTCAGCAAGTCAAAGCATGACGTGGTTCAGTGGATAGCCCCAACACTCAACACCCCAGAAGTTTATGGACTGAGGGAATAAGCGTAGCTCACATGTAGAACCTTGTTTTATCACAGGCAAGGCCTCTTCTCTTTCTAAGACTTCTGGGAGGCTGAGGTTGGCTGCACATGGAGCTGGGCAGTGCAGACTGGTATGGAGGACAGAATCTCACACGGGAAGCACCTGTCCTTGAATCTGAGTTCTGCCCTCACTACGTGGTGGGTCTTAGGAAAGCAAGGCCACAGGGCTCTGCAGTTCTTAGCACATAATCTGAGCTCCCTCAAGGGAGCCTTGTAGGAAGCCCAGAGAGATGCATAAGGGCTTGGGAAGCAGAGGCTAACTCACAGGCGCAAAGGTAGCACCAGCACCTCCTTGAGCTCTTTGGTAGACCAGATGCTCTTAAGACTCTCTTTCCTGGGACGCTGAAAAGTAGATGAGATAACCCTTAGGAAAGTATTTTCAGGGTCCTGTATCCTCCTCAAATATCACAATGAGGACAGGGTGGGTGCTCACAAGGGTGAGCAAGCTCTGGTTCCTGAGTCCTGCCCGGGAGACTGCCTCCCAGCCCTCCCACCCCCCCCCCGAAACCAGACATTTCCCCACTGGGGCGCCCTGCCCTCTCCCACACCTTGAGCTACTGGTACTCTACCTGCTGACCCTCACTCAGCCCAGAATGCTTTAGGAGAGGCCCAACCCTGCTGGTATGTTTACATTCCCTACTCACAGGGCCTCAGACCCTGACACAAAATCCCTAAATCCTCTTCAATTGAAAACTGAAAGTGGCCGGAACCTGGATAGTTTCCCTAGGTTAAGCGATCAGAGGTTTTTAAAAACAGTCCAAGAGATGTCCTTGCACACCACTGACGCTGGCACATGTCACAGAAACATCCAGTGTTGGTGTGGTCATGGGGAGAAAGAGGCCCACATTCACTGCTCGTGGGAATGTCAACCGATCCAAATCTTTTGGAAAAACAATACTGAGTCCAGAGATTTTTGCAATCTGCTTACAAAATGCAACCCGTGTTAGAGATTAAACTTTCAATTAAGCTATCTTAAAAACAAATAATCAATATTCAGTGCATATTCTTTTTAAAATTTTTATTATACCACAGTGAGACATACAATTACAAAGGTGTTCATAATTGGTTCTTGGTAATACAGTATTCCAGCACCCATCCCTCCACCAGTGCCCCATTTCCACCACCAATGTACCGCACCCCCTCCTGCCCACCCCCAAGCCGCCTCAATAGTAGGTACCCCGTTTCCTCTCTTTCTCTCTGTCTCTGCATCTCTCTCCCTCTTCTTTTACACATTGTGGCTAGCCCTGCAGATTATTTAGAGTTTATCACTTAAGTCTCTTTGTGTATATTCAATGGTGAGTTTTAATCTGCCATTACCATTTCCCACACTTAGTAAAACACTGGTATCTATTTATATCCTATTTTTTTGTATCACACTTTATAATTTCCTATGACTTTGAGGTTATCTGTATCTATAGATAGAAATAGTCCATAATAGAAGGCTTACATCTCTTCATGACCTTGTATTGGTGCACCATGTCAGTATCTTGAACTTAATTGTGATGGAAATATTTACACCGCAGCAACTGGCAAACGTAGCAAATCATGACTTTAATCCCCACTCTAGATTGGCAGTAGCTAAACTTGTACCAGTGCATCACTGCTTGTACAATTATTCACATTTCTCATGGATCTCAGATGGATGAATGACTAGATGGTTGGTTGGCTGTGTAGATGAAAGATGGAGAGATAGTTGATTAGTTATGTGATGATGGATGGATGGCTAGACTTGATTGGTTGGTTAGTTGTGTGATGGCTGCAGATAACTAAATGGATAGATGTGACAAGTGGATTGGGGTGATGACTTGTCACTTTCCCTGTCCTCCCATTCTTCATCGATTTGCTCAAGCAGGCGCCAGTAATGTCTCCATTCATTGGAAATGAGGTCCGTTATTGTTACTGTTTTTGGCATATCGAATATACCACGGGTAGCTTTCCAGGCTCTGCCGTGGCTCTGGGTCAATCCCAGAGGGCCCAGTCTTTTTCTATGTAAAACCATCAACCATCCAGGGCCCACGGGGCAGAGCCCTGGGGGGTGTAAACAAGCCTGTCTCCTGTCTGCCACCTGCCAACACAGCTGGGCACCACAGCCACACCTGCAACACCTCAAGGGGCAGAATTGGGGTGATGATTGGATAAATTATATGGACAGATAATGGACAGATAGATGGACTGACAGATGAACCAATGGAATGGATCTATAATTGACTATGTAGTTGACAGTTCCCTTCCTTGCTGACAGTCACTAGATTCTAATAACTCTTACCCGTGCTTGAACTGAAGAGTCAAGCAGAAGGCCTGACTCTAACTCGCACTGCTCTGGCTATTCAAGCAGAGGAGCAGAATGGGGTGGTTAAGTTGCTACCCATCAGTCTGGGGCCACATCCGATCCGAGACCACTTGTTTCAAAGAGAAGAGACATGCAGGTTCAGACCTGGGCCAGACAACCTCCTTGATCACTTCTGGTAGTTTCTAAGACACTTTTAAAATCAATTGTAAGGGCCGCACCTGGCAGTGCTGAGGGTCCCAGGTGGTGCTGGGGATCAATACCAGGCAGGGCCTCACATCCCTGCTTTTCTAAGAAACCTTTAATGAGGGAGCCAAAGCATTCTGGAAATAATAACTATGACTGTGGTAGTATCCCTGAGGCCAGCAGATACCAATTTTAAGTCAAGCTGGCCCGCCTCTCCTGCTCACACAGCTTCCCTGAGAGTCCTGTGCGTGGGAAGGGCTGTCCTCTTCCTAAGCGCCCATGGGAGGCCTCCTGCATGTCCCCTCCTTTGCCCACTCCCTGCTGAGGTTGTGCAGGAAGCCCACAGTCCAGTCTTCAGGTTGGATTCATGGTGAATATTTGAGGCAAGAATTCTACATGACAATTCACTTGACAAGTGACTAAATGTAAGCTGGTGCCACTCTGGGATGTTCTGGATTTGCTTGATCCAGGTTTCCTTTTCTCCTTGGTGAATAGAAACTGATCTGGGGGCTGGGGTGGATACTTTAAGACTGTGTCCCCCACAACTCAATGATCTTACCATCCATTGCCTTGCCGGTTTCAGTTATTCTAGCTGTGCGTGCCCATGGTGATTTATGGGTGCTTGTCTTCCCTGGACTTACTAAGTGGCATCAGACAGAGAGAATCTCTCTCTTCCTCATTTAGCCCAGTAGTTCTAAACCCAGGCTGCATATCTGAATTCCTTTTCAGCTTTTGCAAAAATGACTGGTGCCCTCTCCCCCATTTTGATTTATTTAGCTTGACTGGAGCCTGAGCACAGATACATATTTAAAGCTCCCATATGACTGGCTCTAAGGGGCCAGGGAAGGTCTTGATGCAGAGGAACGAAGGTCCCATCGGAGTTTCTGAGAGTGACCTGCCCACCCCCGGAATGTGGAAGACCCCGTGCAGGGTTGGGGAGCGAGGGGGCTGAATGGAGTGGCGCGCTGCAATAATCCTGCTGATGAAAGGGAAAGCCAAGAGATAAAGTTCAAGTTCAAAAGCATTTGGATGTGGTAGTCCTGGGAACTGGCTCTGCGGAAGCTGTGGGCTGAAGTTAATAAAAAAATGCATCAACTTGCTCTTTCATCTACTGCCCGGCATCTCGGGCCTCTTCACCTTCCTCAAAACTACTATTTAGAAATGTCAGAGAGGGTTGGGTGGCGGGGCTGGAGAAGAGGGACAGGGCATGCGTCCACCCCATCACAGTTGGGTGCTCTGATTTCTGGACAGCAGCACAACCCGAAAAGTCACCAAAGCACAAGAGGGAAACGCTCCTTGGGCTCCTCAAGTTCCCTCCCTTTGCAGACGACTCACGGAGCTTGGTTTTCTTCTGCTGTCTCTCTATTTTCAGGTCTTTGCTTTATATATATATATATATATATATATATATATTTTTTTTTACAGAAGCAGCCTTGGTTGATGAGTTGACACGAACTGCAGGTGAGCAGCATTCGAAATCAGTCAGTGTAGCCCCCTGTGACCCACCGCTAAGCCTCAGTTCACCCGCTACCACCCCCGCCCCTAAGAGCGCATTTGCCTGCCTCACTGACCCCTCCCTCCTGGTGAGCCCTTATTGGGCCTCAGAGTGTCAACAGTTATTTTAATTTGAGTCAATTCATTTGTTTACTTCCTCACTTCCCTCTCTTAAGTAAAACCACCAAGTCTGTTTCTGTCTCCAGCTGCCTTCACCACATTTTGCTCATTGTTTGACTCTCTTATGTGTGTCTGTGAGGGTCGCGGACAACTGGGGCCCAGCGGGAACGGGTGCCTGATAGGCAACAGTGCCCTGCTCAGGGCCCTGGTGGAGTGTGACCAGAATGATGTGGTGGTCACTGGGACAGGCCCATCCTTCTTGGGCTGCTCAGGAAAGGGTGACACGGCTTGGAACGTCTCTTCACAGCAGCAATCTGGCTATGACCAGCTCTTGACTTTGCCTTCCCGGCTCCTCATGACACCCCACTTCCCGGGCCAGGGTGGGTTAGGGCGCCTCCTAGAGCATGCCCCCCCTCTGCTTCACAGGTTACTTCTCTCTTTTTATTTTACTTTTTTTAATTATGCCACGGTGATATATACAATTACAAATATGTTCATGTTTGGGTTTCAGTCACACAGTGTTCCAGCACTCATCCCTCCACCAGTGCCCATTTCCCACCACCAATGTCCCCGATTCCCTCCCCCCCTCCCCAACCTGCCTCTATAGCAGGCACTGTACCTCTTCTTTTTTTTAACGAATAATTATTTATTATATATTTTATAAATAATACATGGATAATAAGAAAGAACAATAAATTAATAACACAATTTGAATTATGACAAGATTAAAAAAAGTATAACCATGACTTTTTGTGTGAGAATGTGCCCTATAATATGCTAGAGTAAAATGGACCTGCATTGTACCTCTTCTATCTCTCTCTCTCTCTCTCCCTTCTCTTACACATTGTGGCTTGCAATACATACATTAAGAGGTTATCATGTATATCCCTTTGCCTATATTCAATGCTCAGTTCTAGGCTGATATTATCTTTTCAATGATTATTAACACATTGTTCCCTTCAGAGGTTACTTCTCTGCATGGTTCCTTCCTCCCTTTGGGGGCTACAATCCCCACAGCTTTAGAGAGACCAGTTTATGAACTGCCCAGCCTGGCCATCAGGCCCTCTGCCCATTCAGGACTCTCCTGAAAGGACCCAAGGTCTTGCTTTTCTTAGTTTCTGCTCCTTTATTCGGAGACTGTCAAACAGAGAAAGCAGGTTAGAAGAAATCAATATTCTGGGATGGAGGAGATGTTGTTACATTTATAGCAAATCAATTGGGTCCAGATTTACAGGCTTTTGCTGGAGGGTGGCGGAGAGGGTGGAGGGTGAGTTGGGCACGGGGGTGGCCCCTGGTGGACTGACGTGAATCAGCCCCTACTGAGCCCCAGGCACCTCAAGGGGTGATGGGCACAGATACTAACAATCCACGCAAAGCCCAAGAGTGCCATGGGCCACCCAAGGCCTCCCTTTCCTTGCCTGTGACCAGCTGTACATCACTACTGCAGTGGTTGTACAGAACACAGGGAAAGAGTGAAGTGGAGCTGGCGAAGGGCTTGGCCAGCAGCCGTGTGCAGGCTGTTCTTTCCTGTGGGAAGGGAGATGGTGGATTCCAACCTGTTTCTCTGGGAGGTTGGATGCGTGCCTTGAAAAATGGCATCAGATTTAGGACAAAATTTGGCTGTTAGTGCCAGAGAAAGGGACATTCGCAAATGGCTAAAACCAAAATATAAACGATTTATTCTCCTAGAAATATTCTGAGATAGGTGGTACCACAAGCTCTGAGGAACCGGGACCCCTCTTCTCCATCTGTCGTGGTCCTTTTATATATAGAACTTCCATCCCAAGGTGACCTCATGGTCTAAAGTGGATGCTCTAGTTCTAGCTGTTATATCTAGATTCCTAGATTCTAACCACCAGGAAGGAGCAAAGGGAAAAGAGACCCTAAGGCTCTCGGACACTTCCTGCTGTGGGCCTGTGAGTCGTAATGGGTTGGAATTAGAATGGACTCCCTGGAGAGGGCCCCTCTGTGCAGGGCAGGTAGATGTGCGTAGGGACCCACAGCCCCACAACAAGCTGGAAGGGAGGTTCCACTCTTTCCTTGGCCCAGAAGGGCACTGCGGGCTCGACACAGGCCTGGACTGTGCTCGTCCCTCAGAGCACCGGGATGCACATTGGTGCCTTGGTCCCTGGTCTCTTCTGAGGAACCCCAGCCGGGATGGCACGTTGTAGTATGTGACCCACTGTGCTGAATCCCCATGTAGACGTGCTGGAGTGAGGACCCTGCAGCAAATGACTGGACAGAGAGACATACAGGTGGGGACAGAGGTGACAAAGACAGCAAGTCTTTACCTTCCTTTGGCTATAATTGTCCTCGAGGGCCTGACTGATGGGGGAGACGCTGCCCATGTCCTTGGTGAAGCCCCTGGAGCCCCCCCAGCCTCTGCTTCAGGCACATCTATTGATTCTCCCCCTCACAGAGACTTAGGTTTCTGCTACTTCCTTTGTGTGTGTGTGTGTGTGTGTGTGTGTGTGTGTGTGTGTGTATCTGTGTGTGTGTGTGTGTTGTTTGAGCCACACCCAATGGTGCTCAGGGCTCCCTCCTGGCAGTGTCTGGGGACCATATGCAGTGTGGGGGAGCGAACTCAGGTTGGCCTCATGCAAGGCGATGCCCTACCTCCTGCACTGTCTCAGCCTTCTGCTGCCTCCCTTGTCGTCAGTGCCAGGCTAGGGCATCCCTTGGTCAGATGACGCTGGCAGGGAAATCCAAGGGGCCACCTGAAAGATGCCAGCTAAGGTGGGGAGCAGAGTTTGGAAGCCCTGCCTGTAGCAGAGATTAGGAGGTGGGGAGGGAGCGAGGAAAAGTGCCCAGCACGAGGCCTCAGACAGTGAGAGGAAGTGTTGCGGCACCAGAAGAAGTGCATTGCTTTCGTTTTGTAGTTTTTGTTTCTGTGGGTGGTGGTAGGGGAAGCTTGGAGCCACTCTGGGACCATACCCAGTAGTGCTCCGAGCTTATCCTGACTTTTCACTTAGGCATCACCGCTGGCGGGTGCAGGGTACCATAGGTGATGCCATGGATAGAACTGGGGCCCGTTGTGTGTGCAGGAGCTGGGACCAGCTGTGGGCGCAGCAGAAGCTGGGGTCAGCCATGTGCATGCAGGATTTGGGGTCAGTCATATGCATGCTAGGAGCGGGTTCAGCCATGTGTGTGGCTGGACCCTGGGCCGGTGTGTGCGCAGGAGCTGGGGCCAGCTGTAGGGTTGGAAGCACGCAGACATCACTTCTATGGTAGCCCCGTGTCTGATGAGGGGACATTTTCCAGGAGTGTGGCCAAACTCTCCTGGGTGAGAAATCCCTTGGGAAACCCAAATGTCAGCACTAGAGGCCACAGTGTGGCTGTCATGGATCTCCCCTAAGGGATGGATTATCTTTCCCCAATCCAACCTGGGCAGGGCCAGAGGAAACGGATTAGGGATGCTGGTGTCTGTGGTCGGTCCATGTTCTCGACATAAGACCTTCCGGCTCCTTGAAAGCAGAGTCCTGGGAGCGTGTGTCCAGGCTGGCTGCCTGCTTGAGGCTCTCTGGGAAGTTGCTCTGCGGGCGCCACATTTGTTGAGGTGTTGTGGGGTGCTGGCATCCCCTGGCAGGGAATTCTGCCTTTCTTCTGCCAGACTGATGCACTCAGGGAAATTCCAACCTTCTCCAGACACTGCCTCAACTGCTTGGAATCCCGCTCTCTGACCTGTCTGAGCTGGCTCGACCTGGCAGGAAAGTAAATAAGCAGAAATCTGTTTGATCACAGGCAGAGCATTTATCTTTCAACAGGAAACTTCCTGAGGAAGACCAGCACAGGGTTTGGAATGAGCATGTGCCGGGTGCCTGCTTCCTGGTTGAAGCTGGGTAGCGCTCGGTGTACCTTGGCGGAACGTGGGTGGAGCTGGTATCTCAGCCACGCTTGGGGGCCCTCCACAGGGCACCGCCTTCTGGACCAGCAAGGTTGGATGAGCCTCACGCCCCTCCTTCCTCATGGCCGTGGAGGCAGGACTCAAGGTGGTGGAGAGCGAACACCTTCTTGCTCAGCCCACGTCCACCCCCTGGACACGTTTGGGCGGGGTGAAGGAAAGGGAGGTGCGGACCCGTGAAGTCAGCCGAGAGACCTGGCGTTATATAGGGGCTTGCAATCCACCCTCCCCCAACACCAGGCCACCCTCGGGTATACCCAAGGCCTACTTCATCATCCCAGTTCTTGGCAGGCCTAGACCCAGGATGGAGGGAGGAATAGGCGGAGAAAGGAGGAATAGGCAGAGAAAGGAAAGCCACCTTGAGCCTCTGGCTAGGTTTCTAGTGTTACTGACTTGCTTTGCCAAAATAATTTCAGGAGGAAACAAGTGGTGAAGTAAAACAGTATTTTAAAAACAATCTTTAATAAATAAGTAATTTTTTTTATCAAATCACTTCCAAAGCCTCACAAGAAGCCAGACACCACCCCCCCACCCGCACTCCATGAGGGGCGCCATTTTCCACATTCGACTCCCCTCTTGTCAGAGCTCCACCCAATAGAAGAAGAGCTGATCACAGCCCAGCTCCAAGCAGCCATGCGGTTCATCAATAAATGCTAAAGATCAGAGGTGACTTAAAGAGTATCCCACCTGCACAGCAGAGCCTGGCAAGCTACCCGTGTCGATTTGATATGCCAAATACCAGTAACAATTATAGACCTCATTCCCATGACCTGATGGAATGGTTTGAGGCTCTTTATGTTCCTGGAGCAAGCAGATGCCCTTGGGCTCTACTAGCATGAGACAGGACATATGGAGATGTTACTGGTGCCCGCTCGAGCAAATTGATGATGAATGGGAAGACAGTGATACAGTGATACAGTGATCAAATCACAGTGAGAGAGACTCTGTCTCATTTGCCAAGGCATCGAAAATCAGATGGGCTGGACATGTAAATGCGATTTGGAGATGACCTCTGGACTAGAGCCATTATCGACTGGATCCCACGGGATGTCAAAAGATCACGTGGCCGCCCACCTACAAGATGGTCAGACTTCTTCGTCAAGACCCTGAATGAACGGTTTGAGGCTCTTCGTATTCCTGAAGCAACCAAGATGCCATTGGGCTACTCTGGCATGTGATAGGGTCAAATGGAAATGTACTGGTACCCGCTGAGCAAATCGATGAATAACGGAATGTCAAGTGACCAAGTAATCAAGTGATTACAGTGAGATACTCAGTGTCAGAGCTGTTCATGGTTGGGTTTCAGTCAAACAATGTTCCAACACTGTCCCTCCACCAGTGCACATTTCCCAGCACCAATATCCCTAGTTCTCCACCACGCCCCCAGCCCTTCTCCAAGGGGAGGTACTTTCCTTCTTCTCTCTGTCTTTCTCTGTCTCTCTCTGTCTCTCTCTGTCTCTGTCTCTCTGTCTCTCTTTTTTCTAGGTCTCTGTCTCTGTCTCTCTGTCTCTCTCTCTGTCTCTCTCTCTCTTTCTCTGACTCTCTATCTCTCTGTCTCTCTCTGTCTCTCTGTCTCTGTCTCTCTGTCTCTGTCTCTCTCTGTCTCTGTCTCTCTCTGTCTCTCTCTGTCTCTCTCTTTCTCTCTCTTTCTCTGTCTCTCTGTCTCTCTCTCTTTTTCTCTCTCTGTCTCTCTCCTTTGGGACATTATTATTTATAAATCAGATACCGAGAGGTTATCCTATCTGTTCCTTTATTTTCATGACGCAGTTCTTATCCAGAGTGATCGCTTTCCAACTATCTTTGTCATAATGGTCCCTTCTCTATCCCACCTGCCCTCCCTCGCCAGCCCTTATGCAATTTTTTAGCAAAACAATTTTATTGTAGGTGATTTGGGTGAGGTGGGGAGCAAGGGCGGGTGCCCCGAGAACCTGTGCTTACATCTCTGTGGACCCATCTTGGCCACCCAGGGAAATGCCTGGAACGGGTTAGGACCAGTAAAGTCTGTCCAAGCATCAATATGGCAGACGCTAGTGGCCCACCAGCCCCCGAGACCGTTGTGAAGCTGCACAGAAGCCCACTTGTCCCTTGGGGTTGGGAATGGGTCCCCTCCGCCCACATTCTCGGGAGCCCTGGACGCAGACTGAGGCAAGGGAGTTGCTCTTTGAAGGAACAGGAGAGTTAGGAGTCACCCCAGCACAGGCGTCAGGTGTGCCAACCTCCCTGGCAAAAAAAGAATTTAGGAGTGGGGGAAATAATGAAGCAGAATAGTTTTATTGAAAGAAACTTACTTAGAGAAATGCAAAGGGAGAGGGGAGAGAAAGAGAGAGGGAGAGATTTGGAGAGAGGACATGGGCTTCGCTAGGCTGGAAAATACAGAGAAAGACTTTGGGGAGAAGATTATATACAATTTTTCCCAATTGTCCTAGCCTGGAGTTCTTTGCATATAAAAGTTAATATAGGTGTTGTCACATGGAAAAAGCCTTTAACTCTTGATGGCTTTTCATATTCTTGCACAACCTGCAGGTTCTCCCTGCAGCTTCTTCTTTCCTGAGGAGACCTTCCTTTTCTGGGTGGAACTTCATTTTCTCCAGCTCAAGGAGCTCAGGATTTGGGGGGCGGTGGGGGTCATGTCTGGCTCAGGGGTTGCTTCTGGCTCTGCATTCAGGAATTACTCCTGGCGGTGCTTGGGGGAACCATATGGGATGCCGGGAATCAAACCCTGGTCAGCCACATGCAAGGCAAACGCCCTCCCCACTATACTATCACTCCGGCTCCGAGCTGAGGATTTATATCTCACAGGATTGTGTTCCTCATGTTTCCGGCTACTTCAAGGCTAGGCAGCATTTTCCTTTTTTTTTTTTTTCTTCTTATGTCAGATTGCTTTATTTATATGCTTATTTTCAGAATTCTGGCTCTAGAATTTCTATCACACACAGATTACTTGTAAAAACAAAGTTAATAAAAACCAAAAGATAAAACAAAAGCACCTGTGTGAAAAGCATTTTAAATGCCTGGGTGGCATTTTCTTATTAAGTTTTGATATTTTGTTATTTCCTCTAAACTCATTACTAGGGCTACACTATCTTGGCTGCCTGAAATAGTTTATTTGGAGAAATTAATTCAGAAAAACCAGGGAGAGAGATTGGGGGGGGAGAGAGAGAGAGAGACAGAGACAGAGACAGAGACAGAGACAGAGACAGAGAGACAGAGAGAGACAGAGACAGAGAGACAGAGAGAGAAACAGAGAGAGACAGAAAGATAGAGAGAAAGACAGAGAGACAGAGAGACAGAGAGACAGACAGAGAGAGAGACAGAGAGACAGAGAGACAGACAGAGACAGAGAGACAGAGAGGGACAGAGAGAGACAGAGACAGAGAGAGAAACAGAGAGACAGAAAGATAAGAGAAAGACAGAGAGACAGAGAGACAGACAGAGACAGGGAGAGACAGAGATACAGAGAGACAGAGAGACAGACAGAGACAGAGACAGAGAGGGACAGAGAGAGACAGAGACAGAGAGAGAAACAGAGAGAGACAGAAAGATAAGAGAAAGACAGAGAGACAGACAGAGACAGAGAGAGACAGAAAGACAGAGACAGAGAGGCAGACAGAGAGACAGAGAGAGAGACAGAGATACAGAGACAGAGAGAGACAGGGAGAGACAGGGAAAGACAGGGAGAGACAGAGAGAGACAGAGAGACAGAGAGTTTGAGAGAACACAGGCTTGTCCAGGGTTCAGGGGAGAAACGTGTGCTGGGACCTGAACATTATAAGTGTTAAATACTGTGTGTCAAGTGCCTTAACCTTGGTGTTTCTCTGGCCCTTGGCATTTTTTCCATATTCTTATCACCTCCTTTATATTTTTCTGAAGCTTCTCCATCTCTGCGAAGGTTCTTCTTTGAGAGGTGCCTCAGCTTCTCCAGCTCCAAAGAGCTCAAAGGTCTTCATGCGTTGGGGCTATTTCAGTGCTAGCGATCAGGCAATTGACCTGAGAAGTTCATTACCGACCCCCTCCTTCTGCCCCCATCTATCTGTCTGCAACAGAGAACGTCATGCATGGTCCTGTGCAAGGCTAGAAGACCCTGAGCCCGGGGACCCCATGGTTTCCTTTCCTCAAGTGGAATAGCCAAAGGAATTAGGGGCTCAGGCTCAGAGCAAGAGCTGCAGAGCTTCTGCTAATGTTGGCCTGGAAGGGAATCCCTGTTTCCGCCTGCTTCTTTTCATCAAGTCAGATTCAGTGTTCATGTATTTATCCATCAAGACTTCAAGCACACAGATGTTTGCTTAACACTGACAAAACACGATTAACCCTTACCTGAGTTTTTAGTTTTGTTTCCCCCTTCCTCGTATTCTGGGAATTTTTGGCAATGACCAGCCAAGCTTTATCTCAAGGCATTTCTCAAAAATCACAGCCCCGATTGACCTTGTCCATGAAAGCGCTCTGGAAATGGAGTAGGCGGGAAGTCAGGTGATCAACACTGGAATCCCGGCCTGGCAGATGATTAGCTGAGTGACCTTGGAGAAGTCACTTCTCGGGCCTTGTGTCCCCTCTTGGGAAAGGAGGGACTGCCACAGTCCTGTCTCAGGGGAAAGAGGGAAGTGTGACGGCGCCAGGAAGGAAGCTCAGTGATGTTCCTGGCAGCTCTGCTGTGGTTACAAAACCCCAAAGACCACCTGTGGTTACCCCACATTACCCGGTGCTCCTACATGGAACCTCAGTTCTGCTGTCTCCTGGATTCCCCAGGACTCAGCCCCCTCCCACCCCACTCAGGGAACCGGGTTGCTCTGCTGACCAATTGGCGAACAGCACAGGGAAGAACTAATGGCAAGACAGGAAAAGATGGCAGCTCCCATCCCAGCCGGCTTCTCCCGCACTCCGTCCTCGGCATGCTCCTGATTGCCAGAGTCCTCAGACAAGCCATGTGGGGAAGAACCGAGTCCTCCTGCCAGCACCTGTGTGAGAGCACAGGTGACAGAGAGACACAGAGAGAGAGACTTAGAGAGAGAGACAGAGAGACAAAGAGAGACAGAGAGAAAGACAGAGAGACAGAGAGTGACAGAGAGACAGAGAGACAGAGACAGACAGAGCGATGAGAGAGATACAAAGAGACAGAGACAGAGAGAGAAAGAGAGAGAGACAGAGAGAGACAGAGAGACAGAGACAGACAGAGCAACGAGAGAGAGACAAAGAGACAGAGACAGAGAGAGACAGAGAGACAGCAGAGAGAGAGAGAGAGAGAGAGAGAGAGAGAGAGAGACAGAGAGACAGTCCACCGGGCCCCCCGCCTGTACTCCTAGTGGAATCTTCCAGTCCCCGAGCCCCAACTGTAGCCTGAGGAGAGCCCCCTCATGCAGAACACCAGGATTCTGAGAGCAAACATCCGACCAGCACTAGGTGTTTGATCTCAAACTGTAATATAATAAATGTTTACTGTGCTAAGAGCTTGGGTTTGGGGGTTATTAAAAAATTTTATAAATTATTTTAATTTTTTAATTTTTGTATTATAACACTGAGATAGACTTTTACAAGCTGTTCATGATTGGGTTTCAATCATACAATGTTGCAGCACCCATCGCTCCACCAGTGCACATTTCCCACCACCAATGTCCCTGATTCCCTCCCCCAGATGCCCCTATAGCAGGCACTCCTCCTCCTCCTCCATCTCCTCCTCCTCCTCCTCCTCCTCCTCCATCTCCTCCTCCCTCCATCTTCTCTTCCATCTCCTCCTCCTCCTCCTCTCCTCTTCCTCCTCCTCCTCCTTTTTTCTTCCTTTTCCCCTCCTCCTTCACTCTCTCTCTTTCTCTCTCTCCCATCTCTTACACATTATGGCTTGCCGTATATACATTTAGGGATTATCATGTATATTTCTCTGTCTCCATTCAATGCTCAGTTCTAGTCTGGCGTTACTATTTCCAACAATTAATAGAACACTGGGGGCTTTTTTAAGAAATAGGTTTATTTTATCTATCCATCTATCCATCCGTCTGTCTGTCTATCTGTCTATCTATCTATCTATCTATCTATCTATCTATCTATCTATCTATCTATCTATCTATCTATCTATCTATCTATCTATCTATCTATCTATCTATCTATCTATCTATCTATCTATCTATCTATCTATCTATCTATCTATCTATCCATCCATCCATCCATCCATCCATCCATCCATCCATCCATCCATCCATCCATCCATCCATCCATCCATCCATCCATCCATCCATCCATCCATCCATCTATCTATCTATCTATCTTGCTTTTTGGGTCACACCCAGTGATACTCACTGTTACTCCTGGCTCTGCACTCAGGAATCACTCCTGGCACTGTGTGGGGGATCATATGGGATGCCGGGGATCAAACCCGGATCGACTGCATGGAAGGCAAGCGCCCTACCTGCTGGACTATGGCTCTGGCCCCTAAATAGGTTTATTTTTAATATATAGACTATTTATATGATATATTTATTAATAATAATATAGAAAATAAATATATAAACAATATATATGCTAATATATTTATTTTTGATAGATAGGCTATTTTAAAGAGATTTATCCAATACTATACAGTATTATGCAAAAGTAAACATCTGTATACAGATGTGAGCAGATAGTTAAGGTATGCTTTAAAGAAAATAATAATTAAAGGAAAAGACATAAAAGATACTTCCAGCAATGCTTAGGGCTCACTCCTGGCTCTGTACTAAGGGTTCACTTCTGGCTCTGCTCAAGGCTCACTCCTGGCTCTGTGCTCAGGGGTTACTCTGGCTCTGCTCAGGGTTCACTCCTGGCTCTGTGCTGCTCTGTGCTCAGGGTTCACCCCCTGGCTCTGTGCTTAGGGTTCACCCCTGGCTCTGTGCTCAGGGCTCACCCCTTGGCTCTGTGCTCAGGTTTTAGGTCATTCATCAAATTGACTCTCGACCTAGGTACGCAAAACTGCTGCATTCAAAATGTTTGTTCTGTTGAGAGTGAATGGGGCCTCTGGAACTAGTTCATTTTTCATGAACATTGTTTTTTTTGACCTATCTTTCCATAATCTCCACCGAAGTCAGCCAGCATTTGTGCTGCTTGGCTAATGTTTGGTGTTATTAGAACGATGTCATCAGCGAGCGAAGGTGGTGTAGTTTCCGACCATCTATCTTTACTCCCATTCCTTACCATTCTAATTGTCGCATGAGGTTCTCGAGGGTGGTGCTGAAGAGTTTCGGTGAAATGGTATCACCCTGCCGAACCTCTTTTGACATCAATGATCACTTCCTTGTAGAATGGTGGAGAATCCGTAATACAGCTCACGAAGGATCTTAATGTATTGAGTTTGAACTCCCTGTTTGGCTAGGGGCTTCGATGACCGCTTCGGTCTCAACAGAATCAAAGGCTTTCTTTAAATCATTGTATGTGAGACAGAGTGGCATCTTGAACTCCCTACAAACCTCAATGAGCTTGGTTACTGTGTGGCTATGGTAGATTATGCTGAATCCTTTCCGGAAGCCAGCTTGCTCGCATAGTTGTCCTTCATCTAATGTTCTGCCAATCCTGTTCAGGATGACTCGAGTGAACAGCTTGTAGATGACGGACAACAGGCAGATGGGGCAATAGTTGCCAATGTCGTGGATGTCTCTCTTCTTGAACAATACAACTGTCCTGCAGATTTTCCATTGGGAGGGCACCTTGCATTCAGAAAGGTAGCGTGTGAAGAGCCGAGCCAGTGTATTGATGATTTCTTTTTTTTTTTTTTTGCTTTTTGGGTCACACCGGCAATGCTCAGGGGTTACTCCTGGCTCTGCACTCAGGAATTACTCCTGGCGGTGCTCGGGGACCATATGGGATGCCGGGGATCGAACCCAGGCCGGCAGAGGCCGGCCGCATGCAAGGCAAACGCCCTACCCGCTGGGCTATCGCTCCTGGCAGATTCTTCAGGTGTTTGGGTCTGACTTTGTCTGGGCCCAGTGCTGTTTGCTTCTTTACTGACAAAATGACATGTCGGATTTCAGAAGGGAGAACGTTAGGAACGACATATCCATCCTGCGGAATTTGGTATGTGGGCAGGTGGATGTGACTATCAAAGAGATCTGAGTAGAAGTCATGGATAATCTTCTCCATTGGATGTGATTGACACCGTCTCATCTTGGTCAGACCAATGATGTCATACTTGATCTTTCGTGCTTGCACCATCAGCTTCTTGATATATGCTCCTGATGCCAGCGCACGTGCATTGAAAGTACAGACAATCATTTTAGTACTTCTTTGTTTTGGCAGCTTAGTTTGGCTCTGAGATTTTATCAGCCTCTCCTTGCTTGTCCTTCTTAGTGCTGCCATATTAGGGCTCTTTAAGGGTCAGGAGGATGGGATCCATTGTTTTTACTGGTTTTGGCGCATTGAATATGCGGTAAACACGCTATATATAATATGTGTATTATAATTCAATTTTGGATTTTACCATGTAGGTAAAATCTATGTCCTTATATTACATATACTTACTAAGAATTGTAATGATTCTATACAGTTACATACTATATTACATGCAAACACTACAGAGAAGCGTAGGCTTGTTTCTAAGGATCTCCGTGAGCACACAGGGCAAGATGTATGTTGTGGATCAAGCACTCAGTGTAATGGGGAGCATCTGTGTCTCCCAAGAAGGAGAATGAAAACACAACTGAAGGATAATTAAGAGACTCAACCTGTATCTGCAATGTCCCAATTTGATTAAATAGTTATAAAGCACTCGTAAGCACTTTGTAAGAAAGAGACTTTAATATTTATGTCTCATGAAACATTCATGCAGACAGAGCCATGGGCTCATGAAGCACTTTGATTCGACAGTGGGAAATATAATCTGTTAAGTGCAGGACAGCTGAGCTCCAGCACCCCAGAGTCACCCCACAGCTCTGCTAGACAAGGTGCTGTCCCTCTGACCTTTCCAAGGTCTGAGATAAAACCAATGGACTGTCGAGATTAGGACCCTCGAATGCAGAGCTGTGGGCATGAAAAACTGGCACAGAGCAGCCAGGGTGATGGACACAGTCTTCTGGATCGGATGCTGGCATTTGTGAAGTCTAGATTAAAGGGGTGGTTTGGTTGCAGGCGGTCCCAGCTCAGCCTCTTTTCAGTTCCTCACTGATGTATCTATCGCTGGTTTGTGTGCAACGCAATACAGTGTCGATGTGTTTACCTCACTGCTTTGTCTATCATTGTCTCTGCTCCTACCACCCATGTTCGGGTGGCGTCTCACCGCCCTACCCCTTTCCTCCTTTCCCTCTGCCACTAGCATTTTTGCCCAATCTAGGAGATACTTTTGCTGTTTATTAAGAATTCTTTTGCTTCAGTAACTTGTGTTCCACATAGAAGTGATTTTTATGTGGAATCATTGGTGAATCCTGGCCAACAGGGCAAGCAGTTGGGGGCGAAAGACCAAGATGGAGATGCTGTTTGGGCCTGAATTGCTGGGGACCCAGGGGTCTCGGGGGACCATGTGGTGCCTAGAATAAAACCTGGGTTGGGCCCATAGCAGGCATGCTCCCTGACCATTGTACTAGGCCTACCTTCCACTTATTTAAAAAAAAAGGATTTTGGGTGACAATCAGCTGGGTTCAGGGCTCACTCCTGGCAGTGCTCAGGGCTCACTCCTGGCAGTGCTCGGGTTACCATATGTGGTGCCAAAGATCGAACTAGAGTCAGCAGTGTGTAGGGCAAGTGCTTTATCCCTTGAAATATCTCTCTGGCTCCATGCAAAAAACTTTATTGTACAAGGGAGTGTAGGACACACCAACACATTACGTGATACTCAGGGTCTTTCTGGCGCTGTGCTCAGGAATGAGTCCTGGAGGTTGGGGGGGCATATGTGGTGTCAGGGGCTGGATTGCCAGGACACAAGGCGCAGCACCTCTGCTCCGTACTGTCTCTCTGGCCAGACGTCCTCTTCCGAAAGGACTTTGAGACTATACCACTGCTTCCTTACCTAGGCATCTGCCAAGGGCACTCGTAACCTTTTAGTTCTGACAGATGCACCATGGTTATATTGATGTGATTATTTGAGAAGCTGGAGGGAGGGAACAAGGCAATGTTGTAAAAGTAAAATTATTTCCAAAAAGGGGAAAAAGTGTCACACATCTTGGGTGTTTTTTCCAGTTATATTTTGTTTCTTGCTCAATTTTTAAGAATCCCTTGTGGTTTTGAGGGTTGTATTTTTATGGGCATTGCCAGATCTGACACACACAGCTTTGGGAGGATGAACAGAGATCTAACTAGAACCTCAAAAATCTTCCCTTCCAGCTGGGTCCCAGAACTCCTACAGGGAGGGCCCCTGTGGAGCCTCAGCCTTCCCAGAGAGCTCCTACACTGAGAAGAAGCAGAAAGAAGCACCTATTCTCTGGAGAGTATAACATTCCAGACTTTGAAACTACGTTTTCAGCATTAAGAACTCTCCCAGGGGCTGGAGCCATAGGAGGGAGGGGGTGGAGGGCACTCGCCTTGCACATACACGGCCTACTTGGGTTCAATGCCTGGCACCCATAAGATTTCCCTAAACCCAATAGGAGTGACCCCTGAGTGCAGAGCAAGTAGTGAGTTCTGCGTATAACTAGATGTGGCCCCCAAACAAAACAAAACAAAACAAAATAAAATAAAACAAAACAAAACAGAACTTTCCAGAAAGCTTGAAAGTCATTCCAGAATGAGAGGGTAGAAGAAAAGAGCCGCTCTGGCCTTCAGCTCCAGTGCCTTGGACCTCCAAATGAAGGTTCACAAGTGGACCTCACGTGTGTGAGGGCCACTTGTGTAGGCTGGCCAGTGGCTTCTTGTGCCTCTCTCTGTTTGTGCTTGGGAAATTCTCTTAGACTCTGTTGCTGGTAGGAGTTAACTCTATGGGGCAACTCCAGGCTGCCCATTGCCAACACCTCACTGAATGAGACCATCTGGAGGATGGATAAACCTTGCCCTCCTGCCACCCAGTCGGGCCTCTGCTGGGCCGCCTTGAACTGATGAGGATTTTGCTCTTGTTCTTCTAAAGGGCTGGGGCCTCTCTCAGCTGATGGGTGTTTAGTGTAGATAAATGGACCACGTCCTAGGAAATGTCCCCAGAGGGATGCCACACCTTCCTCAGCTGCCAGACCACCCAGGGGCCCATGGTGTTGGCAGCCCAACCCTGAACCACTCCTCTGGGTTGGTCTTTGTAAAAATGGCCTTGGGGAAAAGCGTTACTTCTAAAATCATTTTCAGTCAAGTAAGTGCCTCTGATTTATCTTGCTTGAGGGTTTGGGAGAGAGAGAGAGAGAGAGAGAGAGAGAGAGAGAGAGAGAGAGAGAGAGAGAGAGAGAGATCTGATGGGTTTGAGAGATTGGAGCAGAGGTTCTCAGTCTGGTTTGGCGTGGAGGCACCTGCTACCTCTCCGTTCTAACTGATTTGATTCAGAGTCCAGGCAAGGGCTTTTTTGGAAAGGGTCTTCAACTAGGTGGAGTGGAGGTGGGGAGCAAGGCCCTGGACTGAGGGGAAGCGAGACAGAGTTCAGAAACACTGGTTGGGCTCATTACAGTCCCCACCACACACTGTTGAGAGAGGAAGACCATTACTCAAGGTTGTACATATTGGTGACAAATTTAATTTCAGTGGAGCAAAAAAATATGAGAGATCCTTTGTTCTGTGCTAGGTGTGAAGCCAGTGTGTATAAGAGGTGCAGAGCAGTCTCCCCAGGCTCACCCACTGTCACAGGAAGCTACAGGGCCCAATCCCATCTGACAGCTCCTGAAAGAGAAATTGGGAGGGGTGCCAGTTCCCACCACTGTCCCACTCTCCAACCCCTCATATGGCTACAAACCGCAAGTGCTGGGGTACTACCCCCTCATCCCCTATACTGTGTGTGGAGCCAGGGCATGGTGGAGTTGCCCACAGGGGCTCTGGAAGCACCTGGTGATATATCGCCAGTGTCTGGGCTGCCCAGATGGCCCTGTGACCTAGACCTTGATGCTTCCCTGGAGATCGGAAATAGAACTGGTGGCCGGAGAGGGAGTGCAGAGAAGGTTTTCACCTTGCATGGTGCTGACTCTGTTCATCCCTGGTACCACCTATGGTCCCCCAGGCACCTCTAGGAGCAACACCTGAGCACAGAGCTGGGAGTAGCCCCTGAGCTGCACCTGGTGTGGAACAATCTTTTCCTCCCAATCCCCTCCTTGTCCTTAACTTCCCCTGCCAAGAAGAAATGGAACTAGATAGTTTTGGAGGAGGAGAGGTGGCAATAAAAAGGAAATATGCAGAATTGAATGTAGGGATTGAATTTTGTAGGGATTCTCCAACTCCCCCCTTCACTTCATCTGCTAAAGCCCACCACCTCCATCTTCAAATGTGTGATATTTGAAAACTTTGCTTTTTTTCTGGGAGGGGGTGGAGAAGACCAGGACTCGAACCCAAGGTCTCACACATGTGAGGTAAGTGTTATACCACTGAGCTACATCCTCACCCCAAATGTGACTGTATTTGGAGCTCTGACATTTTGTTTTGTTTTTCCATTTTAATTTTTCTATTTTTTGTCCTTTTTTATTGATTTACAAAGTAAAAAGGTTTTCATAATACTGTTGATAGAAAGATTCATACTTCAACACCACTCCCACCACCAGTGTGTTCCCACCAGCAAAGACCCTAATTTCCACCCACCCCAGTCCCCTTGCCTGCTCCCTCAGCTGGCACTGATTGTATTGACCATTAAAGCACATACATGGCAATGTTATTGATGAATCCATTTTCTTCCCTATTGTTGGTTATGGGAGAATCTGGCCAAATTCTGTTCTTGAATTTACTTTGAGTTTCTAGAACTTGGTTGGTTTCCACTAGTTTGATATTCTGTGCAGCTGCAAAGCAGCCACCTGGCACAGGAAGAGCCAGATGGCAGCTCTGCTCCATTTGTCTGAGTCTCTGCATCATGGCCAACAGCCGGCAATAGTTTGTGGGTGGGCCCACCAGGCCTCCCAGACAGGACAGAGGCGGGAAAGGGGGACCCCAGCTCAACCTCCATGAAAGCCCGGTGACTTTTGCCACCGAGAACCACATACCTGGACTTGAAATCGACTGCTCTGTTGTGTGAGGCTCTGTTGAGCCAGGCTTGAAATTGGCTTCTCTCTTGGGTGGGGCTCTGATGAGCTGTGGAGTCCAGACGTTGAACATGGCTGCTATTATGGTGAGTGAGTTTCCTCTGGTTGGTTCCGAGGCAGTGCTGGGGTGGTGGGCCCGGATCAGAACCCGTCTCCCTCCTGGGTGCCTCATGGTCAGCTGAGCTAGGGGAGAGCTGGATGGCAGCTCTTCCCCTTGTGTCTGAGTCTCTGTACCATGGCTGACAGGCTGGAGGGAGTTCGTTTTGAGGGGTGGTGAAGTAAACTGGAGGCCGTGAGACAAAGGCCTGTTGAATAAGTGATAATAATATGGCTTGTTTGTTTTTATTTCATTTTTGTTTTCAGGGTCCCTATACTTGGTGTTCCTCTGAATATACTCCTGTATCTGCATGTGGGGATCATCCTGGCAGGGTTAGGGGAGACTGTATGTGGAGCTAGGGATCAAAAAGAGGTTGGCCACGTTCAGGCAAACACCTTTCCTCCTGTCCTGTCTCTCCTGTCCCGTGGATTCTTTTATAAGTAGACACATTGGCACACTTCAGGCACTTGTGCCCTCAGGAAAAAGCATCTAAAAATGGAGAATTTCCACCACGCACAGAGAGAAAGGGGCATGTGAGGTCCCAGCCACCAGCCAAGGAGAGAGGAAGAAATCAATATCAATAAACTCAGTGTCTCCACGCAGTTGAGTATTACTCAGTGCTAGGTGGGAGGAGTTCCGGGGCACTAAAGCTATGGAGGAGCCTTACCCACGTATGTGTGACTAAGTGAGAGGAGTCAGTGGGAAAGGCGGCCTGGCTTCTGAGCCAACCATAAGCCTCTGGACAGCACAAAGCCATGAAGAGAGACAAAAGAATTCACAGCTCATTAGGGTTGAGTCACGGTTCATGCGCTCCCTGTCCCCAAGAAGCAGCTTTCAGATCTTTTAATATTTTTTAAAATTTTTCTATTCTAAATCACTAATCTTTCATGTCTTCCTTAATTTATTCTTTCATAAGATCATATTCTCAAAAGCAGAAAAACTGAGAGTATAAGGTAGTACTTTGCTCCACTTTCTGTAAGCCATTTTATAGGTGCAGATGAAACATTTAATATTAAAGGAAATAAATATATTTTACTGGAGAATAAATTCCCCAAATGTATCCCCCCAACATTGATAGAATGCATAGGCAGGAAAATGAACAAAACACAAAGAATGAATAAAAAAACCAAAAAATGAACAAAAACAAAGGGCAATGAATAAAAAGCAAACAACAAAGATTTTCAAACAGCTACTAAAAATATCAGGAGCCTCGGAATTCTCTGGATACTCAGCCTCACGGAAAAACTCTCTTAAAATGTGAAAGTATAGGTAGCGGAAATGCTGGTTCTTACTGCAGAGCAGAGAAAGGGGGAGGGAACGGGTCCAAACAGTGCTTAGGGGGTATAAGTGAACCTCGGCCTGGCTGTGCGGGTCTCATGATTCAATGCCTGAGCCTGGTAATGAGGCACTGTACGGAGTGAAGGGCGTTAGGGGTACCGCACACACCGTGCTGGGAGGGTGGGATAGCGCAGGGTACAGGGGAAGGAACTCAGACTTCATACACACCAGGCATGCACGTTATGTTTTTGAGCTTTCCCTGGTCCCAGAGGAAAATATAATCCTAAACCATAGTACTGATTCCCACTCCTATCCTCTAAAGGAAACACACACGCTCACACACACACACACACACACACACACACACTTGTCACTTGTCTTCCTGTTGTTCATCCATTTGCTCAAGCGGGCTCCAGTAACATACAAAAAAAATAAAGGAAACACACACGCTCACACACACACACACACACACTTGTCACTTGTCACTTGTCTTCCCGTTGTTTATCCATTTGCTCAAGCGGGCTCCAGTAACGTCTCCATTCGTTGGGAATGAGGCCCATTATTGTTACTGGTTTTGGCATATCGAGTACATCACAGGTAGCTTGCCAGGCACAAACAAAAAAACATGAAAGCTACAAACCAATTTTACTTATACGTGTCAATGTAAAGAAACCCCAAGTAAAATATTAGCCAAAATGATAATAGGGGTCAGAGAAAGTACCAGGGTTAAGGCTCTTGTCATGCATAACACTGATGCTGGTTTAATCCCTGGCACTGCATATGGTTCCCAGAACCACAAGGGACACTCCTGAGCACAGAGGCAGAAATCACCCTGGAGCACTGCTGGGATGACCCAAACTTCCTCCCACTCTGCAAAGCCAACAGACGGTTCATATAAGGAATGACAATATAAATTATTAAATAAATAGAACTGGGATAACTACTTATCTAGAAAAAAACTTGAATCTATCCCTCATGTCTTATATCAGAACAAGTTAGAAATGTTTCTAATATGTAGATATCAATATCACTGTATCACTGTCTTCCCGTTCATCATCGATTTGCTCGAGCGGGCACCAGTAACATCTCCATATGACCTGTCTCGTGCAAGTAGAGCGCAAGGGCACCTGCTTGCTCCAGGAACATAAAGAGCCTCAACTCCATTCCACCAGGTCATGGGAATGAGGTCTATAATTGTTACTGGTATCTGGCATATCAAATACGACACGGGTAGCTTGCCAGGCTCTGCCGTGCAGGTAGCATAGTCTAGTAGTCATATCAAAATCCAGCATTTATTGATGAACCGCTCAGTAGCTTGCGGCAGCACAAGCCGGGCTGTGATAGGCTGGTCTGCTGGGTGGAGTTCAGACGAGGGGGAAGTCCAGATGTGGAAAATGGAGGTCCTCATGGAGTGGGGGGGGTCGTCTGGCTTGTTGTGAGGCTCTGCAGCGGTGGCAGGCCAGGGTTAGAACCTGCCATCCCTCCCAGGCTCCTCATGAGCGTCTGGGCACAGTGAGAGCCAGTAGCAGCTCTGCTCCATGTCTGTCTCTGGATCAGCATACCTGGGCCGGATTAAAAAGTCTGCAGCAGGGTGGATCTCGATGAGCCGGGCTGTGATAGGCTGGTCTGCTGGGTGGAGTTCTGACGAGGGGAAAGTCCAGATGTGGAAAATGGAGGTCTTCATGGAGTGGCGGGTCGTCTGGCTTGTTGTGAGACTCTTCTGGGGTGGCTTCAGTATATTGATATCTCTCAGATATCAATATACAGAAGGATAATATGAGAGATTTATCATTTTCCTTTATCAGTGTAGGGAAGTTCTTTCTCACTATAAACATAAACCCAGGGGCCTTGCATGTGGCTGACCACATATGGTCCCTAAGCATCACCAGACATAATCTCTGAGCGGTCAGGAGTAAGCCCGAGTGCCACTGGGTGTACCCCCTGCTCTGCTGCCCCCTAAAGAAACCCATAAAACCAGAATCCTTAGGATGTTGGTAAATTGAAGCACATGATTTTTTTTTCCTTTTTTGGGTCACACCCAGCAATGCTCAGGGGGTTACTCCTGGCTCTGCACTCAGGAATTACTCCTGGCGGTGCTCAGGGGACCATATGGGATGCTGGGGATCGAACCTGGGCAAACGCCTATCTGCTGGCCCATCGCTCCAGCCCCAAAGCATATGATTTTTTTAAAGCTCAACACAGACAGAAATATCAGAAACAAAGTCTTAAATATAATTGAGAGAAACCTTTACAAGTGATATCACAGATACAACATTCAATATTAAAAGAGCACCTAGAAAGCTATAAGAAAAAGGTTCACAAATCAGTAGAGCAAAGGATATGGGCAGCTTCGTCCTGAAAGAAGGGAGTCGAATGGTTTTACAACTGAAAAAAGGAAGTGTAGCTTCACCTTCTGAAATGAAAAAGCAAATGAAGCTACAGGGAGCCCCAGTGTTTCCCTGTGCGATTGGCGAAGAGCAGAAACCTGGGTGAGGAGGGAATTGTCCCAAAGTGACAACAGTGGATATAGATGCAAATAAACCTGCAGAAGGCAGCAACTTCCCTCCCCGAATTCCACAGCCTTGGATCCAGCCCATCTACCTTTATTAGTTCATCTTTGCTGTTGTTTTTGGTCCCACTTGGCAGTGCTCAAGGCTTATCCTGGCTCTGTGCTTAGGACTCACTCCTAGTGGTGTTCAAGGGACCATATATAGCACTATATATATATAGTGCTAGGGTCTACCATGTTCAAGGCAAACACTTGAACTCCTGTACTGACTGCCCAACCCCCACCATTTATCTTTTAAAAAATTTTATTATACTACTGTGAGCTCTACCTATTATCTAACAGATGTACTTTTACATGTGTTAAATGATGCATGAGAAGAACATTGATGGCAGAAATAAGGTCTAAATATAATTGAGAAAAATCTTTACAAGTGATATCACAGATACAAAATGCTATATTAAAAGAGCGCGATAAAGCTATAAGAAAAAACCCACGTTCACAGAAAGGATATGAAAGTACACATGCATAAAATGACAATTCAATTTGTTTACATAAAAATTCAGTTGTTTAGATACAAAACATGGATCTAATAATTGAAACACTTTCAGCAGGGGATTGGTTGAAATTGTGGAATTTTCTTTTGAGGAATTTATTAGTTATTATAAAGGCATATGGGAATCCCATGCACCCCCTTTTAAATCTCTCTGTAATTCTGAACTATTCTAAAACAACCTTCTTCACACACACACACACACACACACACACACACACACACACACCACCTTATACATTACCCATTACCCATCCCAGGACCATAATATTGTGTTTTAAAGAAACAAAAGAAAGATTACCATCCTAAAGGAATTTAAAAATGTTTATGTATGCAGCCCAATTCAAGAAACAGATGCCAGTCAGGTGGGTTGATCGACAGCTCGTGCAGCAATTTTACAATCTGATGTGAGACAATCTCTAATGAATAAAGCAAATAAAGAAGTCAGATTCCGAATGACATGTGCAGTCTGCTCCATTGCTATGTTATTAGTTATAAAAGGAAAAACCATTTGCATTGGCTTCTAAATGCACAGACCACCTCTAAAATTACACTCAACAAGCTGTTAACATGGGTTGTTTCGTGGAGAGAAATTGGCTCAAAGGATGCCAAGACTGGTGTGTTCAGCTCCAGAGTCTACATGTTTTCTCTTTTATGCCTTGTCACAAATTGCTTCTTCAGAATATAGAAAAGCATAAATAATACATGAGAAATGCTTGCATCTGCCCAAGATACTCAGGGTATGTTTCATGGGGGACAAGGAGACCATTGTAGGTCTTCAAGGATGAGTGTGACTGGAACACTGTGCCATGGGCCAGGGCACTGCCTGCGAGAGACGCAGGTGGGAAGCCGGAAGGAGAATTGAAGTTCCCCTAATTTCCCGAAATGGAAGCTTTAATACAGAGACAGCCAAGAACATATTCCCCATAAAGGTGAGTTAAAGGAGGCTCCTGAGAATTAGAACAATGGGTGGAGTTAGTAAAAACCAGGTCACACTGGGTCATTGACCAATGTTGTTACCCGGGCAGATATCAACATTTGTGGCGTAGACTAAAGCCTCTCAGGGCTGTGTGGAGACTAAGTGAGAAGTGGGTCTAAGGCTAGGCCTGGAACAGCAGGGCTCAGTCAGTGTCAGCTCCTGGAGGCTCCTGAGGGCTCCTAACTCCAGGTGACTTCCGAGGTGATGAGAAGCAGCAGAGCAACACAGCTGAGCTGCGATGGAGGGAAAGGCATGTGGCTGCTCGTCCTGGGGAGAGAGACGGCCCTGGCGGTGGGGGTGGGGTGGGGTGAGGGGATCAGGAAGAAGCTCCGCCGTGGTCCTGTGGGAACAGAGGGTCTGAGGCAGGCCAGGGGGCAGGAGCAGAAAGATCATGGAAGTGTGGAATTCTCAGAAGCCAGAGGCATTTTACTGATATTCTGAGGGAACAGGTCAGGATAGCGTCTCTCTCTCCTTTGCCTTCCCTCTGTAGCTGTTGTGGTTGAACAGTGATGGGTGTGTGTGTGTGTGGGGTTCCCACATGCACTGGCTGTGGCCCTCTCCTGAGGGCACATCTCTGGTCATAGGGCTCACCCTCTTGGCTGTCACACTTACTGGGTTGCTCATTTCAGTTGTGGTGCCAGCACATATGCCCATGGGGTGGCAACCGTTCTACAGCAGTGCTCCTTCACATCTGATGAGAGTGCTCAAGGGGTTGGAGTTCTGGAATAGGACTCCTTGTCTCTAGTGGTGGTGCACGCCCACACCTGGCTGAGGTGCTCCAGAGAGCACACGCTCTGCTGCAGCCCCAGGGGGCTCCAGACAGCAGCAACCACTCGGTGCACGCAGCTGGCACTAGGTTTTGAACTTACAGTCTAATGCTTGCAGGACAGGCTCTCCCCACCCCCTCTTGCCATTCCCCACCACTGAATCATCCTTCACATCCCTTAGAAAAGATGACTTTTGGAACATGTTTTAGAATATATGCAGGATTCCAAGCGGAGTTCTTCATTCAGTATAAAGCTGCAGATGTGTGTAGGGAGCGAGGAATATCGAGATGAGCAGTAGAGTACAGAGGGACAGTAACTGGGGATTGTAGTTATTAGGGAGAGTAGAGCTGAGTTGAGGAGTTCAAGTGCAGCTCGAGCCCGCGGCTCTTAGGTCTCTGTGGGATCTTCAGGTCTCGGTTGCTTATCTCTGCTCCACACCCCTCTGAGCAGCTTGATTTTCTTACACTTTCTTTGCAGGAGGCAAGATAACCACTGGCAACTCCAGGGCAATGTTCGTTTAGTTCCTCTGATGATTAGTTTTTGCAGGGAAGTTCTGGGAAAGCCCACCCTTGAACTGGAACTCTTGTGCCTGTGAAAAGGTAGGAGAATCGGCAGAGTAGTGTGATGGAGGTATCCACGGAGGGGCAGAATGTCAAAGGCTCAAAGAAAAATTAGTTATGAAATGCACCTCTCACTTACATCTACAGAGAATACGTTTCCTCCAAAAGCAAACTGCCGTAAAGCATATGCATACATAATTGATCAACTTGAGTGTATTCGCTAGTCATTGCTGTGTAAGAAATAGCTGAAGATGTGGAGGCTTAGCAGAACACTCCTGCTGCAGATTCCCAGGGCAGGGATTATCTCACGCCTCTCTCAAGCCCACATCAGGTGTTGGCTGAAGGCATGGACTCGGCTCAGTTTTAACAGGCGGGAAGGGTGGGAAGGAGCCTGGTATTTTGGTGAAGATGCAGGCGCTGGTGGTGGAATTGGAGCTGGAAAACTGGATTATTGAAACTGACAGTGCCTGTACAAAAAAAAATTTTTTTAATAACTACGCTTCTTATTTTTAAAAATGTCTTAGCTTCTTCTTCAAATTGTGAGTTTGAGTTTTTAGAAGAGACAGAAGATGGGAGAACACAGGGAGGGGCATAATGCTTTTCCTAGGAAGGCCCACCTGGTGTTTACTTTAATTGTATGCAGACAGTGACTCCCAAAGTGTCCGAATGGGAAGGGTGCTGGGTTTTTAATTAGCTCCATATTTGAAAACTTAGTAGTTGTTGGAGGTAGGATTTGTGTGGCTGCGGTGCCCTGCTGCATTGGCAGGTAGCAGACAGGAAATAGACTTCTTACACCCAGGGCTCTGCCCCGTGGGCCCTGGATGGCTGATGGTCTGACATAGAAAAAGACTGAGTCCCTTTGAGTAAACCCAAAGCCACAGCACAGCCTGGCAAGCTACCCATGGTGTATTCAGTATGCCAAAAACAGTAACAATTATGGACCTCATTCCCAATGAATGGAGACGTTACTGGTGCCTGCTCGAGCAAATTGATGAACAGCAAGACAAGTGACAAGTGACAAGTGAGTCTGGTTAAGAAAATGGAGACGTTGGTGTTAAGGAACGATAGAGCTAAATATCCAAACCACAGAGTCAACAACACTGAAATCATGACATCCAAACTTTAAAAGGTGTCTTCAAGAGAGGATGCTGGGGAGTAGGTGGGTAGGAGAGGAACCCGGGAACACTGGTGGGGGGAAAGTTGACTCTGGTGGTTGGATTGGTGAGGGAACGTTGTATGCCTAAAGCCCAACTATGAATAACTTTATTAATCATGGTGCTTTAATAAAATAATATTTAAATAAAAGGAAAAAAACCTGAGACATCAAGATGGCATGAGTGCTTAAGGGTGTGTGTATGTGTGTGTGTGTGTGTGTGTGTGTAAGAGAGAGAGAGAGAGAGAGAGAGATCTTTGGAAGGTGTTCTAATGGTGTTCATTTGCTTCCTCAGTTGTAAATAGAGATTAGAACTTTCTGTGAACGTAACTCAAAGCTACTGCCCATAACTCACTAGCTGCAAAGCCCAGCCCACATTAAGAAGAAGGTGTGGTACAGAGGTGAGGATACCAGGATGCAGGGTAGTGGTAACCATGTAGGGCTACTTCATCAGATGGTTAGGAAGCACCACACATTTGCAAATGGTCAAGGTCACACTTTCTAGTGACAAAGCAATATGGTTAGAAAAGAAATAATTTGTTGCATCACAATAACAAGAAAGCCTTTATCAACTGCACTTTGAGATAATTGATGTTATTAAAAAAAAGTTTTCTAGTAAGAAGGTGACTATCCCCAGGCCCCTCATCAACACACAGACTTAAGGAAAGCAGCAAACAAATGTAGACATCAATAAATCAGAAGGTGAGAGAATGAGTCAACAACCAACAGCTCATTTCAGAAAAATAGCAAGGCATAGCTCTATTAACAGAATTAAACAAGAAAATGAGGGAAACATATAAAGCGTTAGACTTGAGGACTGAAGCCATAGTAGAGTGGGGAGGGCATATGCTTTGCTCGTGACCAACCTAGGTTTCATTCCTGGCACCCCATATAGTCCCTTGAGCCCGCCAGGAGTGATCCCTGAGTGCAGAACCAGGAGTAAGCCCTGAGTGCCACCAGGTGTGGCCCCCAAATTAAAAAACAGACCATTAGACTTGAGAAAAGGACTATAGATGCATGAACAAAGAAAATTGCTTGTTTCCAAAGAACATTTCTCAGTTTATTTGCTAATAGATTTTAAAAAAAACTCTGTGAAATAAAAATGAATAATAGTAGAAAAAGTGAAGAATCAGAAGAGCCGAATAGATTTCAAAGAACAGCTCTGAGGAGGAATCCTACTGAAACTTAGATGCACAATTCACAGACCGTTTATCACAGTGCATACAACCAAGCTCATTGAATTCTGTGAAGATTGAGCACCCGGCACCCCGTCTCAATCATCTTATCTTCTGAGACAGGGCTCTTCTCATTTTGTTTCCACTCCTCAGGGTCTGAAAGACAGTTAACTTTCCCCTCCTGGTGTTTCTGGGTAAGGCACCACGCAGCCCCATTCCATCTGCTTTCTCTTCAGAGTATCCTGCGTTCATCTGGGAGCTTAGGAAAGAAGATCTAGAAGGTTTTGGCATGAGCTGAGAATTTCTGTTGATTGTGGTTTCTTCTTCCGTGTCCTCAAATTGGACGTGATTCATTTCAGCCTTCCTAGATCTGTGGGTATTTCAGCTCTGCTGAACAGTTGGAAACCTCTCATATTAGAAAAGGATGCTTAAGTGTTTTTAAAGCCGGGTGCTTTCAAAAATGAATTTGACATCTTGACAGAAAAGGTAACTTTCAAAATCACAGAGAAAGATGGGAAGAGAAAATTGAAACTAATAAAAGAGGAGGCAAGTAAGCTAAAGTCCTAAGTATTATCTTCCCAACTTTCTGAGATATACTTGACATAGAGCATTATATTAGTTTAAAATGAGCAAAGTGCATCTTAACGTGATTTGATACTTAGGTATGGTCAAATGATGTCCGTCATAGCATTAGCTAGCACTTCCAACATACTGCTGTTTCTTTTCTTTCTTGTTTTGTGGTAAGAATAATTAAGAGTTACTTTCTTAGCAGTTTTCAAGTTATACAAAAACAGTATTGTTCATTGTAGTTATATGTTGTACATTACAGCCCAGAATTTACTCATCTTATAACTGGAAGTTTGAAAACTTCAATAAAGAGCTCTTATCCTCTTTACCTTTAAATCCTAGTAACTATTCTAGTTACTACTATTTGCAAAGAAAGTAGCTTTCCACACGGCTAACCTGGGTTCAATTCCCAGCATCCCATATGGTCCCCTGAGCACCACCAGGAGTAATTCCTGGAGTAACTCCTGAGTATTGCTGGGTGTGATCCAAAAAAGCAAAAAACATAAACTTTGAACCATAATTTTAAATGTGTGTGTGTGTGTGTGTGTGTGTGTGTGTGTGTTTGTAGGGGGCACACACCCAGCAATGCTGATTGGGGACAGACAGCACCAGAAATCTAATCCAATCCAAGGCTCTTTACATAAGACGTGGTGTTTGCCATTTGAGTCAAATCCCCAACCTCTCAAATTAATTTTTTGCAGGGGATGAATAACCTGTGGTGCTCCAGGTTACCCCCAGTTCAGTGCCTGGAGTCAGAATTTCTGACTCTGCTAGGGGACCATGCAGTTGCATTTTATCTATGGCCAATTGTTCTAGCACTAACCTAGACTATCCCAACTGCGGAAGGAAGGAAGAACATGAGGCATGGAAGAGGCAGCAGGATGAGGAGAGGCTATTGGGGGTGTCAGTTGTACAGTGCCCCAACATCCGTCCCTTCAGCAGTGTACATTTCCCATCACCAATCTCCCCAGTTTACTTCCTGCTCCCCTCAACCCCACCCCCACCTGCTTCTATGGCAGGCACTTCCCCGCCCCGCTTTTTGCCATTTAATTCACTTGTATCACTTGTCTTCCTGTTGATCATCGATTTGCTCGAGCAGGCGCCAGTAACGTCTCCATTCATTGGGAACAAGATCCATTATTGTTACTGTTTTTGGCATATCGAATATACCACGGGTAGCTAGCCAGACTCTGCCGTGGCTCTGGGTTAAATGTATAAATTAGAAGGATTTTGGACTATATCAAAGGGCAACAAATTAATATCTGAGGCTAGTTTTCTTTTTTTGGGGGTCACACCCAGCAATGCTTAGGAGTTACTCCTGGTTCTGCTCTCAGGAATTACTCTTGGAGATGCTTGGGAGACCATATGGGATACTGGGGATCGAACCGGGTTGACCATGTGCAAGGCAAACGTCCTACCTGCTAGACTATTGCTCTATACCCCTGAGGTCTATTTTTTTTAATAGTCGATGAGCTAAGAATGAAAGTTACTTTTTATTAGGAGGTTTAGTTTTTTTCCTTTTTGCCATTTAATTAATTTATTTATATTTTCCAATTTTTTCCTTTGCATTTTATATAAACACTGTTGTTTGTGAAGTTGTTCATGATGATTTGTTACAGACATTCAATGTTCCAACCCCAGTCCCACCACCATTACACCTTCCTCCACCACTGTCTCCAGTCTTCCAAGCCACTAAGTCTGCCCCCATAGCATGTGGCAGGCACTTTTCTTCTCTGTCTCTCTCTGTCTCTCTGTCTCTCTCTCTCTCTCTCTCTCTCTCTCTTTCTCTCTGTCTTTCTCTCCCTTTCTTTCTCTTTCCTTTTGGACATTACAGATTTGGGGCATTATAGATGCAATACAGATTCAGTTCTTGTCCAGAGTGATCATTTCCAACTGTTATTATCATATTGATCTCTTATCTATCTTGTCCTAAGGAGAGACTATTTTTAAGTCTAGGAAAGGGCCTGAGCATGCTTCAGAGATTTATCTAGACATGGGGAAGAATTTGGAATTTTAGAAAGGAAAATACCTGCCTGGTCACTCAGATATAATATACACCTGATAGCTGGTGTGTAATTCCCAGAAAAGAGAGGAAGAAAGTTTGGGTCTTTGTTCAAGATGATGACGGAGTCTCCTGATGCTTCTTTGCACACAGACCCCAGTTCAGTCACACATGGAATGATATGATTGATCTCCTCAGAAACAAATGGAGGGGCCGGAGCGATAGCCCAGCGGGTAGGGCGTTTGCCTTGCACGCGCCGGCCTGTGCCGGCCGGGTTCGATCCCCGGCATCCCATATGGTCCCCCCAGCACCGCCAGGAGTAATTCCTGAGTGCAGAGCCAGGAGAAACCCCTGAGCATCGCGGGTGTGACCCAAAAAAAGCAAAAAAAAAAAAAAAAAAAAGAAAAAGAACGAATGGAGCTATCCCAGCACAGTGAGGTAGGAAACACACACAGAGAAGCGGCTAAGAAAATCTGAGGTACAGTCTCGTCATGATCCCCACAGCTGGGATGGGAGAACAAGAGTCTCTGGTACAAAAGAACAAAGGGTTCTGCCTTGAGCACTATGGGAAGGAAACTATGAGAGAATCACAAGGGAGGAGGGCAACTTTATCTGGTGGTCTTCATTTCCTCAGTAAAGGTAAAGAGAAGGTTGCCTGGAGAGCAGTGGGAAGGCACTGAGGGATGGGATTTGAGACTGAGGTGGGCTGAGCTCTGAGAAGGAAACTCAGAGGAAGAAGGGGATGGAAGAACCTACTCTAATGGCTCAGGCTGAATTGGTAGAAAATCTGTTTTGTAAACAGGGTCCAGGAGGACCTGTCAAGGGTTGGAATCTACCACAAGTGTGTGGGGACAGAGGTTAGGTAAGATAGAGAAGGGGTCAGTCTGCCAATAATAGTTGGGAATGGTAAATGGTAATGCTAGAGCTGAGTATTGAAAGTAGATAAAGGGATATGCATGATAACCCCTCAGTGTATGTATTGCAAACCACAGTGCGCAGAAGAAGAGACAGACAGAGACAGAGACAGAGAGAAAGAGAGACAGAGAGAGAGAGAGAAGAAAAGTGCCTGCCGTAGAGGCAGGCAGGGAGCTTGGAGGAGGGAAACTGGGGTCTTTGGTGATGGGAATTGTGCACAGGTGGGGGTTGGGTGTGGGAACACTGTATGAGTGAAACTTAAGCATGAACAGCTTTGTAATTGTCTATCTCACAATGATACAACAAAGAGGAAAAAAAAAAAGAAGAGAAGACCTGTTTTGTGAAAAAGCTGTAACCTTCCCTGAGACTCCGTCTCCTCAGAGTGGGCAAGGACAGCCCCTTCTCCTTCCTAGAGGACTGGGGGTAAGGAGGCTCCCCCTCATGGAAGCAAGTGAAGCAGAAATCATGTAACTAGTTGACTACTGTGAAGGAGATCCCAGAATTGATGGACTAAATAACCTTTCATTTCTCTTCCAACCTTGAAATTTTATGGTACCATAACTCTATGTAGTGAAAGAAACTTAACAAAATCAAATTACTTGAAGCTTATGCAAATCATAGTGACCTGCCTTTCAACTCCCCTCAGGGAATGGGATTAAAAGTGCTGTGCACTCCAGAAAGGATGATGGGATTCCTGCACTCTCCTTCTGGGTCAGTTCTCTTAAGCACCAGACCATTATGGCGGAGCAGATGGACCGCGTCAGCACTGTGTTCATCTCTCTTGAGCAGGCTTGATGAGTGATGAGGATCAGAACACCACTTTCATACACGTTCTTTCTATTTGCCGGCAACTTCGAATGCTTTTGATCATGAACTCAGCATTTCGCCTGCTGGGTCTGTGCTATCAAAGTTGTGTTCTCCTTAGAAAATGTAATTTAACTCTTCTCTCTTGGAAACATCTTTCCATAAGAGGCAGCAGATACAAGAGATGTTATAGTTCTCAAGGTCCCACAACCTCCCTTCAGAAACCTGGAATAATAAGGAAGAAACAAAAACCATTGACGGTGATGATGCTGGCTTCATAGTGACATGGAGTGAGGCGTCCCCAGTCCAGCTCAAAGGCACACCCTCCGGATATGCCTCGTTCTGTAAGTCACAAAGCACTTAATTCTAGTTCTATTAATTCTTCCAAACCTTTCCATCACCCCAACAGTGCCCTCAATGACCAGCAGATGAAATATATTCAGGAGAAACAAGAGACATTATCTTGTCAACAGGACCCGGCCCCTTTCTGGAGATGTTTGTTTGAAGGGGTTTCTTTCTAGCTTGTACTTGGCATGTTTGCTGCATAAATGATTTGCCCACCTCACTGATGTATTTCCCTATGGAGTAAGCTTCGCCTCTTTCTTTAGCACAAGAAATATTGCTAAGTCCTTACCCTCCCACCCCACCTCAAGTTGGGCATCCGTAGATTAGGGGAAAATCAACATTACATAATGCCTCCTTGTCAGGGGAGAAGTAGAGGGAATGTGTTCTCAGAGAGAAAGGCAGTGCAGTTTATCACCCTGCTTATAGATAATGAACTGACCGTGATGAATAGCTTCACGGCGCCTAATGGTAAGGAACAAAGGGCAGAAATATTCATCAAGAACTCCAATTGCTCATTGCTTATATGGGGAATTAGAAAGAAAGAAAACGGCTCTTCTCTTCTGATTAAATTCGTCCTACCAATGAAGCCTAAAGTATGTTAGTTAAACTTTCCTGACCTCATGTTTCAACTGAGAATATTGGGGTGAAAATGAGATTCTATTTGATGAAATCATCCTTGGCTGCTTCCAAAATGAATATTAAGAAACATTATTTATTTATTTATTTTGCTTTTTGGGCCACACCAGCGATGCTCAGGGGTTGCTCCTGGCTCTTCACTCAGGAATTACTCCTGGCACTGCGTGGGGACCATATGGGATGCCGGGGATTGAATCTGGTCGGCCACATGCAAGGCAAACGCCCTACCCATTGGACTATCACTCCGGCCCCAAAGTAACTTTAATTAAGAAAAAAAAACAACACCAATATCTGTATGCATCTTTAGGCGAGCAAAATGAGACCTTCCCAGCAGAATGGAAAGAGGGAAGGGTTGAGCCAGAATCCTGCTCTAAGAAGAGGGATTATAAGAGCAACACAAAATTTTAGCTGCTGTGAAGATTTTCCACCAGCCTAAACACTACAGTTTTTAAAAAATTTATTCTGGTCCCTACCCTACTGTGCTCCTGGCTCTGTGCTCAGGCATCACTCTTGGTAGTGCTCAGGGGACCATATGGAATGCAGGGCAAGCACCTTACCCTCTGAACTACCTCTCCGGTTGCCCTTGCATGTAGAGTTCTGCCACAGAGCTGTCACCCTGATATTAAACTACCTGATGAGGGAGTCAGAGAGATCGTACAGGTGCTGAGATTCGTGTCTTCCATGTGGCTAATGCTGGTTTGATCCTTGACCCTGCAGAGTCTTTCCGGTGTTGCTGGATGTAAGCCTGAAGGCCCCTTGAGCGCTGCTGGAGGACCCGGCTCACCACAGAGAGGAAGCTGCACCACACGCTCACATTGGCTTGCCAGGGCTGGGCTGGCTTGGAGTCACTGGGACAGCCCCGGTCTCCGGAGAATGCACTGTGGTAGATGGATGCAAACAGTGCTAATGTGAGTCATCGTAAGGCCCAGAGAGAAAATGAGAGCAGGCAAATGTGGGAGAAGCATAAATATTTCCGCCACAAGCCAGGCCCCAGATGAAATGTTGCAAATATCATTGTAAATGAATTTCCTAGCACACAGCATAAAAGGAAGATCATCAGGCAGCGGAAAGGAAGAGGGCGGAGGGACGTGGGGAGTTGTGCTGCAGAGCTCAGGTGGGGCTTGGAGATCTTTAGTCTCAGCACCAGAGGTTTGTCTTCTTGTGCCTGCCTGGGGACACAAAATAAGACCAGAGGCAGGAAATCAAAATTCCGCTTCAAGCTGGCAATCTCAAAGGGTCACACTCTCAAGGAAAGCAGTTCTTTACTGGATCAGCCGGTGATCAGAAAGCCTGTCTGTGGCCAGGGTGATAGCTCGAAGGACCGGAATAAATGTTTTGGATCAGGTTCCATCCATTGCACTATATGGTCCCCCTAAAGCATTGCCAGAAGTGAGCCCTGAGTGCCAAGCAGAGAGTAGCCCATGTACACTGGTAGGTGTGGCCTTTGAATACACACACACACACACACACACACACACACACACACACCACGCACATGCACACACACACACACAGAGGAAAATATATCCATCTCTGCTTGAGTGAAAAGATCCCAGTGAGAGACCAAAACTTGGGGCCTATATCTCACATAGATTTAAGTTTGAATTTATATTGCCAGGAAGTCTAAGAAACACCAAGTCTAAACACCAAGACTTCATAAAAAATGGGTCCCAGGCAGCTGAAATTTTCAATCTGTCTGTAGAAGCAAAGAGAACAACTGTCTGGATTATTCTGTAATCTAGCATGAATTCAGAACTCAAGTCACACTAAAGATAGGAAACGTGCTCTACTGTTGAATTACCCTTTGTTCATGGCCCTCTGTCTCTTACTTGTTTTTTGAAATGTTTTTCTCTTTCCTTTGCATTTTCTTATGTTAGAGCTAAGGTTTTTTGTATAGATGAAGGAAGATAGTTAAGGCCATACATTTGTGATATAGGAGTTAATTAACTCTAAAATACTTACTCCTGGGTATCTGTCATATTTCCTAACTTAAAACCTCAGTTGCCCTTAGATTGATCCTAGTTCTATATACCCCAAAATAAGAATCCTGTTGGAGGACTTGGATGGACCCAATGCAAGCAGTAAGTTACCCTGATCTTAACATGGGACGGACTAAGTGTCATAAGCAGGATAATAAGTTAAGAGCAAGGTCATGGAACAAATGTCCTCACTCAAAGATAAGCAACTGATTTTGGATCCTTGGTGTTAGGATAAAACTCGGCCTGAGGACTATTGCCTGGAATATATAGAAAGAAGTCCCCAGGAAAAGCCATCCTTTATAAATGTCTATACCTCTCACTGTGTTCATACAAAATGACTAGAAACATTAGGATGGTTGTTTACCAGCTAAGGAAAGGAGAAGGCAACACACCAGGATTCTGCCTGTCCAGGGCATGTCCATAGCCCCAGGGCAGGATCTCTGGGGAGGCCCCTGGTAGATTGCCCCAGAAAAGAGGATCTTTTTATTCCTTCTCATTGTTTTAGGGTCAAGGTCCATTTACCTCTTGCATCCCCAACCCCCAACCTTTTGGGAGGATTTAAAGAGCACACTTGACTTGAATAAAGTGCTAGAGCCTCTGACTACCTAACAGCCTGTGGTCTTATTCCTTTGTTCATCAGTGGTGTGTGTGTGTGTGTGTGTGTGTGTGTGTGTAGGGAGTGGTCATTGGCCCCAAAAGTGCTAGGGAACCCTACCAAACCCCAATATCTGTGGGGACCCTGCTGAGCTCCAACACTCAACACTTCAGAGTTTGAGGGAATTCTGAAAACACTGGCCAGAGTTCTGTGAAACTGGAATCATAGGAGGACAGATAAAATGATCAATTAATAATTAGCCGATAAACAATGGGGTCATTGCAAAAAAAAACGCTGGTTTGCAATAAAGGGTGATAGAGAAATGTAATAGTATGCACTGTTTGCACTATTCTACATTTTGCTAGAATCTGAAATTGGAATATTTTATGAACAAAAATCATCTCTCTCGAGTTGAATGATTCATCTTCAAATGTTGTAAGGTCATGCCTGGACGGTATGATAGACACAGTTGTCCAAGACAGTTGCTATTATTTATTGCAAGCCTTGGCAGAAAGATTTTATGTATTTGCAATTTGTGTTTCTCTTTCCAATTGAAAATGATTTGTAGTGCTCATCTCTGTCATTAAAATTTCAAGCTTAGTTGTTTGGCTTATTAAAGGAATCAACCCCCCAACACAATTAAAAAAAGATAATTGTGTCTTAAGAAATTCTTTAAAAATTAATTTTCATCTTTTAGAGGTAGACATCCAATGTCCCATAAGTGAAGCCATACATTTGTAAGTTTACTTCAAAAAAAATTGCCCATGCTTCAAAATAAGTAATAAGTCACGCATGCCTTGCATGCAGTGTCTTAAGCAACTGGGGTGGTGGAGATATACTGAGCCTGAACCTGAGTTGGGATTTTCAAGGCCAAGGTAATAAGATACTTTCAAAGACGTTCATTATACCATGACCTCCGTTTTTGTATAGCTATGAAATGACCAGGATTGAAAAAGATAAAACCAATCAAACCAAAATAAAATGCCCAGACCAGCTACCCAATAGTTAAAAAAAAAAAAAACCTAAAGAAGCTAGAAAGTGTTTCTTTGCTGGAAAGATTCCTTTGTTTTTTTTGTTTGTTTGTTTGTTTGTTTGTTTGGTTTTTTTTTGCTTTTTGGGTCACACCCGGCGACACTCAGGGGTTACTCCTGGCTCTGCACTCAGGAATTACTCCTGGCGGTGCTCAGGGGGACCATATGGGATGCCGGGATCGAACCCGGCCGGCACAGGCCGGCTGCGTGCAAGGCAAACGCCCTACCCGCTGGGCTATCGCTCCGGCCCTGGAAAGGTTCCTTTGAAGCCTAAAATTTTTAATTTTGTTGAATCTAGAATTTCCTTTTAATCACATGCTATTGGAATCTTATCTGAAAATCCATGGCCTAATCCAGGCTCATGGATAATCACTCCTATGTTTTCTTCCAAAAGATTAGTAATTTTAGCTCTCTCATGTAGGTATTTATCCGTCTTGTGGTGTGAGGGAGATACAGAATTTTGTTCCTTTGCCTTCAGATGTCCAGTTGTTTCGGCGCTGTTTAGCTCCGTTTAATGACTCTTCTCCATTCACTTGACTTGGCAGTTTTGTTAAAAATCAATTGACAGGAAATGTTAAGGTCTTTTTCTGAACTCCAAATTCTACTTCATTGACCTGTATTATCTACTTAAATTTTTATGTACGAGGCCAGAGAGATAGTCCAGGGCTAAACCCATGCCTTGCATGTGGCTGATGCTGGCTCCGTCCATGCCTCTGTGTTTTGACAACTGGCTGCTTCCAGTCACCTTGATAGATGTTATTCTCAGCAGTATGAGATGATTCCTGGTCATTTTGATTTGCGTTTCCTCATAGTAAGTGACAGTGAACACATTTTCACGTGCCTACTGACCTTCCGTGTGTCTTCTTCATGAATATCTCTGTTTAGGGATTTTTTTTTATGAGCAAATTTATGACAACTTAAAAGAGATGAGGTCTGGAAATGTAACTCAGTGGTAGAGCACTTGCCCCGCATGTATGATATCCTGGGTTTGATACCCAGCTCTGTGAAAACAAAACAGAGAGAGAGAGAGAGAGAGAGAGAGAGAGAGACACACACACACACACAGACAGACAGACAGACAGACAGACAGACAGATGGACAGATGGACAGAGAGACAGAAAGAGAGACAGAGGCCTTAGGCTGGACAGTGTGAGAGACACAGAGAGAGATAGAGAGACAGAGAGACAGAGAGACAGAGATAGAGAGGCAATATCCACCCTAAATTGTAATAGAATGTGTTTTCTGTTTTTCTGTTTTGTCTTTAACGGGGACTAGTCTCATTTACAGAGAAGTGGAGGAGAAAGAGATGATCATTTCACAGTCCCGCTCTTGGGTGAGGGAAGGGCAGTGGGCCCTGGGAGGGTCTGGCAGGTTGTTCATCTCAGCCATCCCTCTTGGGGTATTGAGGGGAGATGGAGGCAGGGGGTAGAGGAGATTGTGGATCCCCATGGCTCATTACAGATCTCGAGTCTCTATGTGCCGTAAAGATCCCTAGAAAACTCCAGCTCCCAGGACTGCCTGTCGGTCTTGTCTATGGCCAGTACGACAGCTGTGCCCTGCAACTGATACCAATCTGGGGAGCTGCGTGGCAAGAAAGGAGGGCACACAATCACCAGACTGCGATCCCAGAGACCCAGGGAAGGAGAGGCCATCAGGAAGGAATGGTGCTAGGCTAACCACCCCGGCTCCCAGACCCAGACCGAAGTTGGGCACTGTTCCTTCCTCGTGGCACTCGGAGCGAAAGGCATGGCATGTTGTTCCTTTCATTTCCTGCCCAAGATCCTATCTCTGTCTGGGCTGCTCGCCTCCTGCAGAACGAGCGTGGCTCGCCAGGCCTGCCAGCCCCACTAAAGAAGCCAAGAGAACCAGGCGGGAGGACCGGATTTCCACCTGGCAAAACACATCGGGTGTCTTTCTTATACGCTCTTAAGTAAACCTCTTTGTGTGTGGTTGAATCCTGTGATGTAAGATAAGGGCTGCTTGAATCCTGTATCACTTCCGGTCACAGATTTCGATGGTTCTAAGAGAGACACATCAAATCTGGAGAGGAGGCAAGACTGGCCTCTTTGTCCTTGGCCACCGCCTAGTCCTAAGGCTTGGGGGCAGTCATACCAAGCTCTATGTTTTGCTTCATTGTAAAATGGACTCATCATTCTGCCTGTTGCTCATATCCCCTGGGAAACAGAAGAAATAATAGATAGAGGGTGGGTCAATGGGCCATCCGGAGAGACTCCCTGATTTGGTGTTTACACCCTGCAATCACAGACTCCCCACAGTGCTCTGGCTACTGGAAACCAGTTCAGGAGAGAAGTTTCAGAGAGTCAGGGGTGGGGCAGCAATGGAGCCGTGTCTGTCAGCACAGAACCTTCGTGTACCTGTACCACCCCCAGAGGGACGCTGAGATCCACAGAGCGGTGTGGATCTGAGCACAGTGGGATTTAGTAAAAGTCTCCCTGTTTTCACCCGGAAGTGAATCCACAGGAGCGCAGGTGGGGGCTGCACTCAGCTCCCTAGGTGGGGCAGTTTCACTAGGCAGGACCAAGGAGGTGACTGACTGGCATATACATGCACAAATCTCATTTGTTTTGTCACCTGGGAGTCAAGAAGGTGCTTCTAGAACCGTCATTGGGTGTCCATGGGGTGGGGAGGGGTCTGCAGGAAAGTCATTTTGTGATTGCTGGGATGATCCAATAACACGAGTAAGGATAAATGGGGCCCCGCTTCTCAGTTACCCCCAGGCCCCACTGTGAGAAGTGCCTCCTCCTTAGACAGGAAGATGGGGCAACCAGGAAATGCCAAATAACCCTGGCAGTGCTCAAGGTTATTTGTTAACTTCCCTGGGACGAATGCCTTGCCGGTGCCTCCAGCACTGGGCTCTACTGTCCGCCAATGGCCCACAGCCCTGCACGTGAGCAGCCTCTCCCAGCCTATACCCACAGCTCCCACAGCAGCCCCCAGCCATGTGGGCTCATGCGTGTTCTCAACCTCGCCCTCTGGTACAGAGCTGGTCCGCCTCTAGAGCTTCTTGGGTTTTGTTTGTTTGTTTGTTTGTTTGAGTTTTAATTTGGGGGGTGGGTGGATTGGACCATACCTGGCACTGCTCAGGGGTTCCTCGTGGCCCTGTGCTCGGGAATCACTCCCAGCATGCTCACGGCTTCTTGTCCTAGATGAGTGGGATGGAGATCAATAATCTTTTCTCAGGAACATAATTTAAAGTGACAGGAACCTTTTTCAGAGTGACCACTCTGAACTGACCAGAGGCCCAAGGCCCTTCCATTATTAATAGCGGGCTCAGGGGTGATTGTTGTGGGGCCTGGGGACAAGGACACAACTTCGAGCCTGGGCTCAGGGTGTGCACTGTGTACAGTGGAGGGGCGTGGCACTCAAGACCCACCACCCTGTTGCCAGCAGTAGGGGTGAGGCTCTACTACAGCTCATGGGAGGTGTCTCTGGTTTTCCTCCACCCAGTGAGGGTGTATGTGCTGTGCTCGCCTTGTTGGTTGCCAGCCTGAGGGGACGGCTACAGCGGGCAGGACCTTCACCCGATTCCACAGGCTGGCTGAAGGCAGCCCACCCGCTCCTCGAGCCTCTCAGCACAACCCTAAGGACCCTAAAAAAAACCGGCTTTGGGCGAGAACGCAGGGGGGGGCCGGGGGTTTCCCCCCCCGGGGGGTGGGGAGCCTGGTTTTTCCTCCTCCTTCATCCCAGGGCCGCTGAGTTTTTCCTCACCCCGCAGCATGCACCAGGCGCCTCAGTGGGCCTTGTTTTAGAGAGGAGCAAACTGATGCCCAGGCAGGTCCAGCCAACAGTATGTTTGGTGGGTTTGAAATTTGGGACCTGGGCCCAGGGTCTCATTTCCAAGTGTTACGCATTGGTTCAAGGCTAACTGACCAGAAAGCTACAGGGGCCGGGGGGTGGGAACCGCCCCACACCTGCCCAGCTGCCTCTCCGCCCCAGGGCCCCCCCCCCCTTTCCTTCCCTGCCCTCCTCACCTCTTCCCACACTCCCTTTCTGCAAGGAAAGCCCTAAGGCCCAGCCTCTGTGCAGGGTCCCAGCCACTGCTGGAAAAGAGGCCAAGGGTCTGGGAGGTCCTGAGTCCTGGTCAGTGGAGAAAAGTGAGTTCCATCAGCCCCCAAAGACAGGATGACTGACCCATCCCAGAGGGGGTCTTTTTGCTTTTTTGGGTCACACCTGGCAATGCTCAGGGGTTTCTCCTGGCTCTGCACTCAGGAATCACTCCTGGCGGTGCTCAGGGATCGAACCTGGGCTGGCATGGGCTGGCCGCGTGCAAGGCAAACGCCCTAACCGCTGGGCTATTGCTCCGGCCCCTCTTCTGTTCTTTTGTTTTGAGTTGCTCTGAACAAGCCGCTGGTTGCTCAGAAGAGCAGAGCTGGGCCAAGTCCCCTCCCTTGTGTGTGTGTGTGTGTGTGTGTGTGTGTGTGTCTCTGTGTGTCTCTGTGTATCTGTATCTGTGTTTGTGTGTCTGTGATTGTGTCTGTGTGATGTGTCTGTGTGTGTGTCTGTATCTGTGTTTGTGTGTGTTGTGTCTGTGTGTCTCTGTGTGGCACGTGTGTTTGTCTTTGCATCTGTGCACAGTTCCAGGGAGTGCCCCCTCATGGAATTCCTGGAAAAGCTTCCCCTACTCCCTCCTGGCCCTGTGTGAGGTAGGAGCTGCCTTCTCTGCTCTGGCACCACGTTATTCAGAATGAAACAGAGATGAAATAACCCATCTGGGAGGAATCCAATGAGCCCTGAGGGGGCTGGCAACTATCAAAACAAAGTATTCCAGGATTGGGACTTCAGAGGGTAAATGAGCCTCACGGGGCCTCCTGCCAAAACAGCCTCTTCCTCTCCTGGGCTGGGGGATTTGGAGCCACACCTGGGATTGCTCAGGGGCTGCTCCTGACTCTGTGCTCGGTGGTCACTCCTGGCAGGACTTGGAAGAGCATGTGTTGTGCAAGGATTGAACTGGGGTCGGTCCCCGCCCTGCAATATGAGCGCCATGACCCTTGGACCCTTCATTCTTTTGATCACTTGATCACTTGAATCCCGTTATTCATTGATTTGCTCGAGCGGGTGCCAGTAACATTTCCATTGGACCCTATCACGTGCCAATGTAGCCCAATGGCATCTGGTTGATTCAGGCATATGAAGAGCCTCAAACTGTTCCTTCAGTGTCTTGACAAGGAAGCCTGACCATCTTGTAGGTGGGCGGCCACGTGATCTTTGGACATCCCGTGGGATCCAGTCAGTAACGATTCTAGTCCAGTGGTCGTCTCCAAATCGCATTACATGTCCAGCCCATCTGATTTTCGATGCCTTGGCAAACGAGACAGCGTCCCTGATTCTGGAATAGCGACGGAGGTCAGAACTCCGGATTCCTTCTCTCACTTGAGTGAGGCGTGATATTCCAAGCATAGCTCTTTCGATGCCTCTCTGGGAGACCCAAATAGCATTCTCATCCTGCTTTCGTAGGGCCCAGGTCTCTGAGGCATATGTTAATGCAGGGGGGGAGTCGAAGAGATGTGCCCAGAGCCGGAGGTTCTTTGTCCTTCTAGCTATTTCTTCGATGCCTTTGAAGGCATTCCATGCCGCTCTCTTCCTCCTGCACAGCTCAGGTTTTAGGTCGTTCATCATGCTGACTTCTTGACCTAAGTACACATAACTGCTGCATTCAGAGATGTTTGTTCCATTGGAGTGAATGGGGCCTCAGGAACTAGTTCATTTTTCATCACCCTTCATTCCTTTATTTTCAGTTTATTTTTCTATCACCCTTCATTCCTTTATTATCATCATCATCATCATCATCATCTATCATCATTATTATTATTATTATTACTATTATTTTGTTTTGCTTTTTGGGTCACACCCAGCAAAACTCAGGTCCTGAGTTCAGGACCCTGGCTCTGCACTCAGGAATTATACCTGGCAGTGCTCGGGAACCATATGAAATGCTGGAGATCAAACCCAGCTTCGGCTGCATGCAAGGCAAAAGCCCTGCCCATTGTACTATTGCTCCGGACCCTGTTATTATTCTTTTTTGACTTGGGGGCCACAGTGGTAATGCTCAGAGCTTGCTCTTGGCTCTTCTTTCAGAGATCAATCCTGGTGGTGCTTGGGAGACCACAGGGGTGCTGGGCCAGTCATGTGCAAGGCATGTGTCCTGCCCGCTGTCCTATCTCTCTGTCTCTTAAATCTCGAGTGTTGTTTGTGAGCCCCTCAGCGTCACCTGAGTTTTAAGGACAGCCCTGAGCTGACAGGGAGCCTGTTTCCCTACATGCACTTGACCCAGCTGTCAGTTGCACAGATGCCACGTGAACAAGCTTAAGGGTGGGTGCACACAAACACTCACATATGCACACACACACATATGTGCACAGCCCAACCGCCACCCCTGGATTGCTCTGGAGTCAGGCTGGGCCAAAGATGCACAGAAATGCTCCTTTATAGGTCTGGAAAGTCAAGGGGCTCTCGCCCCCTGTAAGCTGACACTGCACCCTTTGGGAAAGTAATCCCCACCTCTCCCCTGGGGAGGTGTAGCCAGACTCACCCCATTTGCTGCTTTAATTAATATCCGGCCCAGCTGGCAGAGGGTAAGGCTGGAGCTTGAGTTGTGTTGCAGGGATGCAGAATTTCAAGCACGTCCACAAACTTTGATGCCCGTGTGGAGAACGCTTGGGTTATTAGGCAAGCAGACTCGGGAAGAAATGCCAAGTGTCAGGCGTGACAGGTGCTAATCTATAGGGATGCAAACGGCTTCCCACTGACTCTGGCCACTGTCCAGGCCAGCCCTGTCCGACAAAGGGATTGGAGGTGCTGCCCTGCACAGCCGCCCCAGCTGGTTGGCCTGACACCTCCTGCTGGCTCCCTCGCCACCATCAGGCCAAGGTGCTCCCAGATGGACCCCTCTTGGGATTCAATTCTGCAGAGCTCATCAAAGACAGTTCTAGATAGAATTCTGGTGGGGGTGTTGGGAGGCTACAGTGCAGAGAAGTGAACCAAGACTGATCTGAAACTTTTGCATTCAAGAACTTCCCTTGTCAAAGTGAGAACACAGCCCCAAGCCCCAGAAGCCCTTACCTTCTTCTTGTCGGTGGGAAGCTTCTCTGTGCTTTATCTCAGTCTCAGCTGGTGCCCAACCCAGCTTGGGCTTAGTTGGGTTTTTTTTTTTGTTGTTGTTTTTCCCCGATTTTTTGGTCACACCCAGCAATGCTCAGGGGTTACTCCTGGCTCTTTGCTCAGGAATTACTCCTGGCGGTGCTCAGGGAACTTATGGGATGCTGGAGATCGAACCCGGGTCAACTGCGTGCAAGGCAAAAACACCCTACATGCTGTGCTATAGCTCCGGCCCCAGGCTGGGCTTAGTGACAGAGGCCAGTGGAGAAATATGCATTGACAAGTGCTATGGAGAGAGGAAGACTGGGGAAGGTTTGCCTGGGTGGCCGCTGGGCCAAATCTGGGAGGGTAAGAGAGACAGCCACGCAGAACCTTACTGATGGCAGGGAGAGGGAAACAAAGAAACACAGACATTGAAAATCATGTCTACAAAGACAAATCGATGGCTTCGCTGGGGTGTTGGGGACTTGATTTGGGGACGGGGTATGGAAGGGAAGAAATTTCCTCCAACATGCCTGGGTTCTTCTCAGACCTATGGGGAGATAAAATTTACTACAGGCAAATTAGTAAGAGAAAAAAAATCAAACATAATAATCTGTGTATAGGAAACATACACAGATGTGGTCCAGAACCCAGCGGGGCAAAATGAGGGTCTCAGGTTTCCAGGAGAGAGGAGCAAAGTAGAACGCAGTCCCCTTAGGACTGAGAGGTAGGACTTCCTTCCAGTAGGACTGAGAGAGTTAAGAGCTGCGGGCAGACTGGTTGGGGGGGTGCGTGGGAAGAGGGGGCACCTCTATCCAGGTGCCCTTTCTGCGCCCTTTCTGACCCAGGAGAAGACTCCTGCAGCCTTTCACATGGTCTCATGCAACCCTCTGGGCTTGAATTCATCTGCCCGTCCTGGGCGCTGGCTTCTGAGGTTATCTTTAGGCTGTGTGGTCAGGTCAGCGTGCCCTGAACCCTCCATCCAGAGCCAGGGCCAGCTGTCATCTGCCTCCCGGTGCAGAACGTGGGCAAGTAACACAGTCTGTTCTGCAGACCCCAGTGGGAAGACACCATCTCCCGGGAAGAGCGGCAGATGCGTCCCTGAGCCCAAGGCAAGCAGGGAGTGGGTGCAGAGGGGCGAGATGGAATGGGCTGAGCTCCTCCAGGCAGAAGCAGTCCCCCACTCACATTCACACACACGCATATACACATGCTCTCTCTCATTCACTACACACACACTCACATTCACACGCACTCATATACACATACTCTCTCTCATTCACTGACACGCACTCACATTCACACACACTCATATACACATACTCTCTCTCATTCACTGACACACACTCACATTCACACACACTCATATACACATACTCTCTCTCATTCACTGACACACACTCACATTCACACACACTCATATACACATACTCTCTCTCATTCACTCACACATACACTCCACATTCCACACACACTCATATACATACTCTCTCTCATTCACTCACACACACTCACATTCACACGCATACTCATATACACATACTCTCTCTCATTTACTCACACACATACACTCACATTCACACACACTCATATACACATACTCTCTCTCATTCACTCACACACACTGAATTCACACACTCATATACACATGCTCTCTCTCATTCACTCACACACACTCACATTCACACACACTCATATGCACATGCTCTCTCTTCACTCACACACACTCACATTCACACGCACTCATATACACATACTCTCTCTCATTCACTGACACACACTCACATTCACACGCACTCATATACACATACTCTCTCTCATTCACTCACACAAACATACACTCACATTCACACACACTCTCATATACACACGAACACACACTCTCTCGTTCACTCACACGCACACTCATATTCACACGCACACTCATGTACACACAAACACACACTCTCATTCACTCACACACTCACATTCACACGCACACTCATATACACATGAACGCACACCTATTCACTCACACACATACACACACTTTCATTCACTCACATACATGCACACACTCTCAATCTCATATACACTCACACACGCTCTCATTCACTCCCACACACATACACTCTCCTCATTCACACACACACATAGTCTCTCCTCACTCACTCACACACAAACACTCTCATTCACTCACTCAAGCACACTCACACACTCACAGTAAAACACACACCCATACAAAACACTCACACAAATACACACTCATGCTCACACACTCATGTTTATACTCAAACACATGCTCACACACTTGCCTTATTTCTTGTAGCCAATATGGAGACAAACCCAAACTACATCTGGGAGTACCCGTTTCTGGAGAGTGCAGAAAGGTACTGCGCTGTGTTTTATAGGCAGTTATTATAAGCAGTTAAGTGGAAGGAGCAAAAATGTTTATTTCAAAGTAGGTGGTTGTAGAAAAATGTAAGTCACAGAGTGTTATATAGTGTCTGTTTTATTGGGAGGCCCAAAAAGCAACTTAAAAATCCAATGCAATATAAGGCAAGTATTAAAGCATGGTCTGAATATAAAAATTCATCTATAAAAGCTGATTGTCTCTGGAAGACATTGGGGCTTCTATATAATCCTTGATTTTATTACATTTTAAAAAATAGGACCTATATAAAATAGACTCTTTCTTCATTATATGGCACAGGTAATTTTTTTTAAAATTTAATTATTCTTTGTGCTTTTTCGGTATGCTTTTCTGTATCTTTAAATGAGTCTTTAGTTTTATTTTGAGGCCTTTTCAATAGTGCTTAGGGGGTCACATCCGGGACATTCAGTGTGACTTAGGCCTTGGGGTATACCCCGGCAGTGCTCATGAGAGCTATGTGGTACAAGGGCTCAAACCTGATCTCTCTTATACGCTGGGCACATGCTCCAGCACTTTGAGCTCTCTCCCCTGATCTTTTTTACATTGGGGCTGGAGAGATAGTACAGCGGGCAGGGCGTTTGCCTTGCATGTGGCTAACTCAGGCTCGATCCCCAGCGTTCCATATGGTTCCCCAGCACTGCCAGGAATAACACTTGAGCATCACCTGGCATGCCCCACCAAAAGAAAGAATAATACATGTTCATTATGAAACCTTAGAAAAATACAGAAAACTAGAAAGATTGAACTGAAAGCATTCATATATTGCTCTGTTCTTTACAATTTGATTTGCTTGCATAAATACAGGGGCTCAAGTAGGACCGCTCAGGTTTTGCACGCATGAGGCCCTGGGTTTAATCCTGGGACCCCATGGTCCTGCCAAGACCCTCTGGGTATGCCCTGGTTGGCTCAGGGCACAGCTGGGCTGACTATTACCAGGAGTGGGGCCTCTAAAACAAATTAAATAGGGCTATATACACTGTTGGCACTGTCGCTCATTCATTCATTCATCTATTTATTTATTTTTAGAGCAATTAAATTATTTTTTTAAAATTTAACATTTTATGATACCACCGTGTGGTCAAGACTCTCAGACACGGGCGAGCGGTTCCTGCCCTGTGCCCGGCCGCCATGAGGCAGCGGGAGGCATGGTGGTCCAGCCTTGGCCCACCACCCGGCAGAACCCACAACACCAGACGACCCCCACCCACTCCAGGGCGCCCATTTCCACATTGACTTCCCTCTCATCAGAACCCACCCAGCCGACCAGCCCACACACCCGGATCACGACACCCACCCTGGAGCAGTTTCTTCCTCAATCCGGCCCAGGTAGTGGTCAGGACTCTCAGACACGGGGCAGAGCGGTCCTTGCTCTCCGTGCCCGGCCGTCATGAGGCGTCGGGAGGCATGGTGGGTTCCAGCCTTGCCCACCACCCCGCAGAACCTCACAACAAGCCAGACGACCCCCCCACCCACCCAGGGCGCCGCCACCACATTGACTCCCTCTCATCAGACTCCACCCAGCCGACCAGCCCATCACAGCCCGGATCACCGACACCCACCCTGGAGCAGTTCTTCCTCAATCCGCCAGGTAGCTGGTCCAGAACTCTCAGACACGGGGCAGGCGGTTCCTGCTCTCCCTGTGCCCGGCTCATAGGCAGTCGGGAGGCATGGTGGGTTCCAGCCTGGCCCACCACCCGGCAGAACCTCACAACAAGCCAGACGACCCCCACCCACCCATGGGCGCCATTCCACATTGACTTCCCTCCATCAGAACTCCACCCAGCCACCAGCCCATCACAGCCCGATCACCGACACCCACCCTGGAGCAGTTCCCTCAACCGCCCAGGTATCTGTCCAGAACCTCAGACACGGGCAGAGCGGTCCTTGCTCCCTGGCCCGGCCGCTCATGAGGCAGTCGGGAGGCTGGTGGGTTCCAGCCTTGGCCCACCACCCCGGCAGAACCTCACAAAGCAACGACCCCCCCACCCACCCATGGCGCCGCCATTTTCCACTGGACTCCCTCCATCAGAACCCACCCAGCCACCAGCCCACACGCCCGACACGACACCCACCCTGGCAGTTTCTTCCAATCCGCCAGGTATGCTGGTCCAGAGACTCTCAGACACGGGGCAGAGCGTCCTGCTCCCCTGGCCCGGCCGTTCATGAGGCAGTCGGGAGGATGGTGGGTCCAGCCTTGGCCCACCACCCCGGCAGAACCTCACAACAAGCCAGACGACCCCCACCCACCCATGCACCGCCATCAGGACTTCCCTCACAGACTCCACCCAGCCGACCAGCACAAAAGCGGCCGCGGTTCATCAATTAAGGCTTTATTTGGAGGTGTTTATAGAGTATGCCTCCTGACGGCCTAGCAAGCTCTCGTGTTGTATTTGATATGCCAAAGCCAGTAAATTATATTAGATCATTCTCATGACCTAATATAATGGTTTGAGGCTCTTTATGTTCCTGTACCAAGCCGAGCCCTTGGCTCTACAGCAGTGACAGGACTATTGAGATATTACTGGTGCCCGCTCTAGCAAATAGATGATTAACGGGAAGATCGTGATCGTGAGATCGTGATGATACCACCGTGAGATATACAACTACAATGTTGTTCATGTTTGGAGGTTTCGGTCACATAGTGTTCCAGCACCTGCCCTCCACTAGTGCCCATTTCCCACCACCAATGTCCCCAATTCCCTCCCCTCCCATAGCCTGCCTAAATGGCAGGTTCTTTATCTCTTTTTTTCTCCTTCTCTCTCCCTTCCTTATCCTACACTTTGTGGGTTGCACTACATACACTTGGAAGCCATCATGTGCATTTTTTTGCCTGTATTTAATGCTCAGTTCTGTGTTGGTATCAGCCCTTTTCGACATTTAATAGCACATGTTCCCTTCTCTGTCTTACCTAACCTCTGACTCCCTCACGTTATTTTTACTTTATGTTTTTTTTCTTTGCTTTGGTGGCTTCCTATCCTGTTCACAGTCTTTAGCTCCTTGAAATTCTTTGAGTAATAATGTCCTTAGAGTGGGCTGTCGGGACCTGTGTCAGATGCTGTCAGCTGTCAGCTCTTCCCTCTCAGCCCTTCTGTTTCTGCTGCTTCACACAGAGAGGTGATCAACCTCCCAGAGCGCCAGGTTGTCTAGGTAACTTCCTCTCTGCCTGGGGCCAGCTACATCCCTAAGTTCGGGGTCACAAGGCAGCTGACTCCCTCAGCCACACTGAGCCTGGGATAGGGTGGCTCCATATGAGTGACCTCGGTGAGCGTGGCAGAGGTATCTGGGAGCACGGGGGAAGCCCCTGAGCAAGGGAAGGGGACTGAGAACCAGCCTGTGGCGCCCTCTGATGCTGCAGACAGCTGTTGCCCTGCTTCTCCCTCAGCTTGGGGGTAGGAGGCAGCCGGAGAAGAAGAGCAGGACACAGCTGAGCCTTTGGCGGGTTGAGGGGAAAAGTGGAAGAAGCTGGGAAAGGGCTGCAGGAGCTGAGCGGAGGGAGTGACCGACAGCCCAGGCAGGCTGGGGCAGTCACAGTGAGGGCCAGCAGGGGTTTCAATGAACCCAGATGTGCAGAGAACAGTCTAAATCTTAGAACGGAATGTGGGTATGGGGGACATGCCAAAGAGGACCAAATTTCCAGCTCTAAGGTGGTTTGTGAGACACAGCATGCTCCTTGGGGTCCATAGGCAGAGTCAAGACGAGCCCAGACCAGATGGGAACAGATTCTTGTGGTGGGTCATTTTGGAAATGGCAAAGTCATTATGTGGAAACCACGGTCATGTTGTATGTGTGTAATTATTCTTCAAGGGAGGGACATAAAAAGTTCAAAAATCAGATGGTGGGGGTGCTGGAGTGAGAGTACAGTGGGTAGGGCACTTGCCTTGCATGTGGCTGATGTGGGATTGAGACTGATCTCTGAACCTCCTATGGTTCCCCAAGCACTACCAGGAGTGATTCCTGAGCTCAGAGTCAGAAGTAAGTCCTGAGTACCATCAAGGGTGGCCCCACACCAATAATAGTAATAATAATTATATTGATTATAACAATAATACAACCAGGGCTCTGCCCCGTGGGCCCTGGGTGGTTGATGGTCTGACAGAAAAAGACTGAGGCACCTGGGATGAACCCAGAGCCACGGCAGAGCCTGGCAATCTATCCATGGTGTATTTGTATGCCAAAAACAATAACAATAATGGACCTCATTCCCAATGAATGAGATATTACTGGCACCCACTTGAGCAAATGGATGAACAATGGGAAGACAAGTAATACAAGTGATGCTTCCCCAATATTTTTTCAAATGTTATTGTGACATTTTTTACATGTGATAAAATCCAACCATTTCCGCTGTGCAATTGTGTGGTTTTTGTCCACCTGCAACAACTATCACAAAGCATCATTTTTCAGGCTGTTTCCATCCTCCTAATAAGATTCCTTGTCCCTCCTCTGTGTCGCCTCCCCCTGACAACATTACCGTTCTTTTTGGACTCTGTGTTCGCAGGACCATTTGGAAGGATGGGGCAAGAATATTAAAACAATCAGAACTAAAGTATGAAACCCGGGGACACGGTTGGCTGCTACGTGTTTGCATAACCACAGAACCGTTGTCTCCCCGCTTTGCCATCTAGGATAAAGTCCCCACTTTGGTCATTTGGTCCTGACTCAGGTGGCTGAGGCGGCTGTGCTCTGCTCTTCAGACGGGTGAAGCCTGGTGCTACTGGGTCGTGGGCTTCCTCTTCCTCCCACGGCAGGAAGGAGGAGGCTGTAGTCTAGCCCAGGAGGCTGTAGTCCAGCTTTAGCCTTACACACGTTTGGTTGTGGATTCTCTGGCCTGACAAGCTGACTGGAAGGTCCTTGAAGGACACAGGGGTTCAGGAGCACTGCCCAAGCAGCAGAGTAAGGACCTCTTCTCTCTTACTGTTGCCTGCCCTGGTCCTGCCGGGTGGGGGTGGGGGGTGGGCAGTGATCTTTGTTCAGCTCAAATCTTAACTTTTTCCACCCTGAGTTAGAGAGAGGTGCCAGCAAATCATTGGCACTCATTGGCACTCAGTCTTTCTGCCCGTGGAAAATCAGCTGTGCTTTGAGTGGCTTTGTACAAGGTGGCTTAGTAAGTTCTTGTGTTCATAGCAATCAATGCAAGCTCACCTGAAGAAAACTGGCGGCTGCATCAGAGGCTGTGAGCTGCCTCTGTGGCTCTGCTTAGCCTCTTGTTGGCTTCCACGAGCTCCCCTGGGTGTGTGGGGAGGCATTTTTTGTTGATTGGGCACCATCCTGGCTCTGTCTGATTGGGAGGGCTCCAGCCTTGGGGGTTCCCACCTTGCTTTGAACACCAGCTGTTCCTGGCATCTGGAACCCATGGTTTGACCTTGATCTTGGTTTTGCTCTGACCATGAGCCAAGGCTGGGCTCTGGGGAGCATAAGTCTGCCTCAGGCATTCTCTGCAGCTATCCACAGCCCTCAACTCTCCAAAGAGTTTCTGGGCAGCAGGTTGCAACACATCTGAGCTAATTCAATTTTTACAGAAGCTTTTCCATTAATCATTTACTAATGACTCTCCCAACTGAGGCAATTAAGTCGACCTAAGATTTAAAAAAAAAAGTGCCTTAGATTCATTTCACGTCAGTCTAATGACCACGAAGTCAGGGAATCTTGGAAGACAGTGAGAAATAAAGTCCACTCTTCTCCTTGGTGTGTGGCCTTTCTCTCTGTGCGTGGCTTTGGCTTTATCCCAAGATGGTAGGCACATGTGGTATGTGTGTGTGTGTGTGTATGTGTGTGTGTAAGTGTACACATATGTGGGACCCCTAGGTTCAGAGCACAGGACACTGACATGGAAGGGAACCGGTGGGACTTAGCCTCACGAGCATCCATCTCCCACCCCCAAGGCCCACTCTGCCCATGGAGTGTGACTCTAGAACCGAGATGTTTAGAAGTTGCTGGGGCGTCTTCATTCCCCCTGCCATTCCGGTTGTTTGGAAGTAGAGGGATCCCAGGTACTAGGGGATGGTGGAGCCCCAAGGGCCAACCAATGAGGGCAGTTTCCTGGCCACTGTGCACTGGTAGATGCGGCCCCCTCCCCTGCCCCACAAGGAGCCATGTTTGGAGCAACACAGAAGCTTCTCTTGTGGTCGGCACTCAGTTCGGGACATTTTATAGAAAAGCAGGGAACTAACCAAGCCCCCACAGTTACAACTTACCCTGCTGGGCTCTGTTCCAAGCACTTTGCATATAAGAACCCACTCCACCCTACCCATATTCTCACGAAGTAGGCCAATACCCCTCCACCCCATCCCTTAACAGAGCAGGAGACTGGGACAGAATGAGCTAAGGCCTCTATTCCCAAGGCACAGATCAGGCAAGAAGGATCTCACACCTCATCTGGGAAAGGCGTCCTGTCTCAACACCACGGCCCTGCCTAGGGACTCACTGTGGGGCCTCCGACGGGACGGACTCTCCCCTCTGAGGCCCCTCCACTGCTGTGTACACTGGAGTTCTCTGATTCCATGCCGGACAGAGGGAGAGAGACGGTCCTGAAGGGAATCCACAAAGCAGTGTCCATGGAAATTTCTGCTTCTCCGCTCCTCAAGGCGCCTTCTGGCCTCCAACTCTCAGGGCGACAGTCAGGGCTGATATAGAGAACATGGGAATGTGCTTCCTATGACTCAGGCCATGAGGCCAGATGGGCGACACCTGTACACGGCGTCTCTTGCTGTTCGAGGGGGCAGCTCTCTGGGAATCAGGGGCTGGAGATAACTGTTGGAGAGGTGGAAAGGGTTGAAATTACAATCCTCTGATGTCACGTGGGAAGCCAAAGCCCAGAGAGGCTAAGTGACCTGGGGCAAATATGGTAGCAGGTTGGGGGTCAGACAGAGGGGCTCTGCTTTTGGGTCAGGTCCAGGATTAGTTTCTGGGGTCAGGGAAAGGGATTTGGGCTACACTCAGCAGTGCCCAAGGGCTTATTCCTCAAGGGTCATTCCTTGCATGGTTGGGGGACCATATTCGGTGTCAGGTGATTGAACTGGGTCCAGCGGTGTACAGGCAAACACAGTAATCCCTGTACTATCCCTCCAACACAGCTGGCCCAGGGCTCTTTACTGTCATTATACATTCAGGAGTTTGGGCTAGGCTGAGAAAATGGGTACCACTCAGCTGGGTTTCGTTCAAGTGCACAGTGGAATTTGCAAACACAGCAGAGAGAAGCTGCTCGTGTGGAAACTGCTCTACAAACAGCCCAAGGATGGCTGGGGAGGGACGAACTACAAGCTGGCAGGCCTGGGCCCTGCTGGAATCCTGCCTCCCGGAGCCCAAGGGTGCTATGGCAAGGCTTCAGACTTCTGGGAGTGGGAGTGTGTCAGTTCCCTTGACCCCCTGACACCTCACCCAGGGGCCTGGGCTCGGCTCTTGTCGTGGAGCTACCAGCTTATAAGGCAGTGAGAAGTCGTTGCTTCTGTAAGGCAATAGCAGCTGGCTGTGCACCCCTGAGACTTTTCTGCAGGAAGGGAAGGGAGCTTGGATTAAAGTGCTGCAGGGCCAGAGGGATAGTACAGCGGATAGCGTGTTTACCTTGCACGGGCCAACCCAGGTTCAATCCCGCACTCCATTTGGTCGAGTGAGCACCACTAGGAGTGATCCCTAAGCACAGAGCCAGAAGCTCTAAGCACTTAGCCCCAAGCACTGCCAGATGTAGCCCCCAAACAAACAAACAAGCAAACAAAAAACAAACAAAAACCCGCTTGAGTTCCCTCATCAAAAAAGCCCAACATTTACCAAGGAGCCCGCCTTGGGGAGGAGGGAGAAGGACAGGAGCCTATTGTTGATGAAAACCAATAAATCAGCACTGGATGGAGGAAAGGAAAGTTTGCTTTCAAAGGCAGAGTGAGGGCCAGCCAGAAACAAAGCAGAGGGAAGCAGAGAAAGTCCTGCACAGTCGCTTCCTGGCCCCATAGAGCAGATTCAGCCAATACACCCGTGCAACAGCAGACCGCTCCCGTGGAGAAAATGGCGACATGAAACAGTTGAAGTTTCAAAGCGTTTTAGGGAGATGTGTCAATTTCTCACTTCCAGGAGAAAAGAGATATGAGCTGGAACTCGGATTATTATCTGTGTAGCAGATGCTGGCGAGGTGAAATGCAAAAGACAAGGAATAAAAACTAGTGGCTCCAGTGGCAGAACTTCCTTCCTTTCAGGCAGGAGAACTCAAGTTTGATCCCGAAACCTCCCACATGAGTATAACCTGATCCCTGCACCCCTTTGGTCTAGGACCCCTGCTGACATCAACACTCGAAACCAGGTATGTGTAAACAGTGTCGCTCAGGGCTGAGAAACTGGGGAAGCATCATGAGGGATGTGTAAAGGGATGTGTCAGCTCTGTGGACAGCTCTGAGCTCCCCAGCCAGCATATGTGAGCACCACGGGACTCCAAGCCAACGCTCAAAGCAGGGAGCATGACAAATTAAAGTGTGTAACCCCGGCCAGCACCACAGTCCAGAGTTGACCCTGTCATCACAGAGCAAGGGAAGGGAAAAGGAGTAATTTTAAAAAAAAGTATCAAAATGACTTATTCTGTTTAGGGATGTGTGGCCCTGGTTTCCTCAGGATAACTGGGGGCACTGGTAGAAGGGAAGTGAACACTGGTAGTGGGATTAGGATTGGAACATTGTATGCCTGAAACTCAATCATGAATCATAATTATCAATTATGATGCACTTGATCTTAGAAGGCTGAGGAAGAGGTGTATAATGAATCATAACTCATGATGCCTCAGTTACAAGATAATAAGCTATCGAAGGGTTTTCCTTCTCTTATATGGATGTGTGGGCCTTGTTTCCTCAAGGGGCCTCCATCGCTTCAGCTGCCACAGCGAGAGGCTGGGAGACAAGTGGGTAAGAAAACTCTCCTTAGCAAGATGATGGACCTGTGGACCCGAGCTACCGGCTGGACCATCTTCTTTATTGCTCTTGCTGTTGTTGGTGTGGAGGCCACACCGGTGATATTCAGGGGCAATTCCAGTTCTGTGTTTGGGGGTCACTCTGGCACTGCTTAGGGACCTTGTGGTGCTAGGGATCAAATCTGGGCCTCCCACACAAGCCATGTACTCAGTCCATTGGTGTCTTCTTCTGAACCTTCTTTATTTCTTGTCTTCCTCTTAAATTTTGCTTCTCAGCCTGTCTCTACCTCTTCTTAGTTTTGTTCTCCAGAGCTTCTCTGTGGCCAGAGGGGCGCAGGCTCGTTTCTGGTATCCCTAAGGCCTTCATGCTGTGGCAGCCTCCAGAGGTGGTTGCTCTTTATGATGAGGAATTCGAGACGTGAGGGCCTGACTCACCTTTGACTCCAGACGACACAGATCTGAGCATTACTTCAGCCATATTAGTCAGTACTCTTTCGGCTGAATGTGCCAGAAACTCACCTCACATCTGCTTCAGAGTAAAGGAGAATTTATTCTGGCTCAGGAAGTTGGGAAAGACAGGGGTGGAGTGGATATTGGTCACCCTTGACTGAGGGCCCAGCCATATTGTCAGCTATCAGATGGCAGAGTTCAGCTTTTCCTCTGCCTTGGTGAGTTGTTTTCATTCTGACCTTCTTCGGGTAGGTTTGCCCAGAGTTGTCGTGAGGGGGGGAGCAGCATGGTTGAAGACAACCAGGCTTAAATCACCCCAGTCCTGAACCTGGCACAAAGAGGCCTCAGTGTTCCCTAGTCCCAGTGGAGCCTCTGAGCGCCTTAGTCCAGGATTCCTCATGGATCAGCTCCTGCTCTGGGTCAGGTCTGGACCGGCAAGCGCTGTCACTGACCATCCGAGGGAGCCATGTGGAGTGGGAGAAGCAGTTTTATTATCAGAGAGGGGCTGAGCGGGAGCTCCCTAAACAGCGAGGAGGCACTAAAAATACTGTTTTTGGTTTGAATCCAGAAAAAGAAGTGGTTGGGAAAGATGGTGAGGTAATTGAGTTGTTCACTGGTAACCTCCAGGCAAAGGGAGATCCTCAAGTTGGAAGAGAGGCATAGGTGTGGGATGGCAGCCTCCATGCCTCTGGCTGAGGGGGAATGTGGAAATGCAGAGGAAAACCCTGCGGGAGCTGAATCCCTGAATTTCTGAGGTGAGGTCTGTGAGGGTGGGGGAAGATTCAGTTTTCTTCTAACCCCATGCACAGAAGTCAGATCAAAATGATTAAAGATCTCAACATCAGACATGAATCTATAAGGTACATCGAAGAAAACATAGGCAAAACCCTCTACTACTTTGAAGCTAAAGTCATCTTCAAAGACCAAACACCATTGACAAAGCAAATGGAAGCAAAGGTAAACAAATGGGATTACATGAAACTGAAAAGCTTCTGCAGCTCAAAAGAAACAGTGCCCAAGATACAAAGAGAGCCCACAGAATGGGAGATTATTCACTCAGTACTCATCTGATAAGGGCTTAATATCAAAGATATACAAGACATTGGTAGAACTTTACAAGAAAAAAAGTCCAACTCCATTAAAAAGTGGGGAGAAGAAATGAACAGAAACTTCCACAAAGAAGAAATTTGAATGCCCAAAAGGCATGTGAAAAGTACTCCTCATCATTAATCATCAGGGAGATGCAAATCAAAACAACAATGAGGTATCATCTCACACCACAGAGACTGGCGCACATCTAAAAGAGCAAGAACAACCAGTGCTGGTGTGGATGTGGGAACCCATCCACTGTTGGTGGGAGTGCTGACTGGTCCAGCCCTTTTGGGAAAACAATATGTACATTTCTACAAAAACTAGATATTGAGCTCCCATTTGACCCAGCAATACCACTTCTGGGAATATACCCTGAGGGCCCAAAAAGACACAGCAGAAACACTATCTGCACTTCTATAGGCATTGCAACACTATTAACAATAGCCAGAATCTGGAAACAACCTGAGTGCCCAAGAATAGAAGACTGGATAAAGAAACTATGGACATCTACACAATGGAATACTATGCAACTGTCAGGAAGGTTGAAGTCATGAAATTTGCCTACAAATGGATAGACGTGGAAATTATCATGCTGAGTGAAATTAGAAGGAAAAGGACAGATATAGAATGCATTCATTTGTGGGATATAAATATATACTAATGCTCTACTAATTGTGGGAAATGGTAACGCCAGTCTAGAACTGAGCATTAGATGTAAGCAAAGGGATATACATGATAACCCTTAAACGCACGTAGGGCAAGCCACAATGTGTAAAGAATGGAGAGAGACAGAGACAGACAGAGACAGTAAGATAGAGATAAAAGAGAGAGACAGAGAGAAAGAGAGAGAGGAGGGAGAGAGAGAGAAGAGGAAAAGCGCCTACTATAGAGGCACGCTGGGGACTGGGGAAGGAATTTGGGGACATTGGTGGTGGGATGGGGCACTGGTGGAGGGATGGGTGCTGGAACACTGTATGACTAAAACCCAATCATGAATATTTTTAATTGTATATCTCATGATGGTATAATAAAATAAAATTTAAAAACAAGTAAAAAAAAAAAGAAGAAGATTCAGTTTTGCAATGCCTGCAACCAGGAGAAGAATAGTTGCTGGGATGTTGCTCACAGAAACAGGAAGCCCACAGGAAGCAGACCAGGAACAAACAGGAAAGAGCAAGTCCTGTTTCCCTCTGCCAGCCCAGGCGGCTTCTTCTAGCGCCCCCTGTGGGCAAAGTCATGGACAGGAGTGGGGGAGGGTTGGGGGTGGGGTTTGGATGGGGGCTGAACCATGGAAGCTGAAAGCCCAGCTCTCCCTGAGTTTGGAGCCACTGATGTGACTACAGAGTCACACAAACTTAGGACCGCAAATTCCTGAAGGTCAAGCACTTGGTCTGGTTCCTCACGGTGTCTGTGTCGGGGCTTCAAACTCTTTCCGGGCAGTGCAGGCCTCTGTGGAGTGAGTGTGTGTGTGTGTGTGTGTGTGTGTGTGTGTGTGTGTGTGTGTTATGTTTGTGAGTGTGTGTGCTTGTGTTTGTGTCTGTGATATGTGTCTGTGTGTGTTGTGTCTGTGTGCCTGTGTTACGTGTCTGTGTGTGTATGTGCACACTTTGCTTAAAGGAGCTGACTGGTTGGCAAGAGCCAATGAGGGCAAATGTGTGCCTGCCCTATCCACCTTCCTTAGGGTGCCATGCTACATTGTCCCAGAGGTTCTGTGGGGTACAGAAGGTAGATGCTGGTTCCTGGACTTTTTATTTTTATTTTTTTTTTTTTGGGTCACACCGGCGATGCTCAGGGGTTACCCTGGCTCTGCACTCAGGAATTACTCCTGGCGGTGCTCGGGGGACCATATGGGACCCGGGATCGAACCCGGGCTGGCACAGGCCGCCGCTGCAAGGCAACGCCCTACCCGCTGGGCTATCACCCGGCCCAAGGGTTCCTGGACTTTTAGTCCAGCAAAGGCTCTGTCCAGGCTTGGTTGCTGTCCATGTCAGCCTTTCACTGCCAGCTCCATAGAAGCCTGGGGATTTGTTGGATCCTATAATGTGCATTTTCAATTTTTAATAAATGGCAAAGTGGTTCCCCCAGTGGCTATGTTAATGCATTTCCCTTGAAGCATATGTCCCCCGTTTTCCTCATGTTCTTTTTGGGTGGCCACACTGGTGGTGCTCAAGTCTTACTCCTGGCTCTGCGCTCAGGGGTGACTCCTGGCAGGCTCAGGGGAACCATGTAGGATGCTAAACCTGGGTCAGCCACATGCAAAGCAAATGCCCTACCCGGTATACTATTGCTCTGACCCCTATTTTTCCTCATTTCTTAAACAATTCTATTGGTAGACTTTAATTATTTCCCAAAACAAAGCAACGAAATGGATTTAAATACTTGCTTTTGTTTCAGTGAGGACTTGGGAAGGTGAGCCTCTTTCCTGGAGCTCACTGATCCTGAGCTTCCTCTCCTGAATTCCCCAGTCTTCCACTACCACCGCCCCTGGGTCCTGCTTCAAAGGCCCAAGAACACTTGGCTACTTAAAAAAAATCAAGGTCTGATCCCTTCCATACTTCCTGCTGTCCTTATCAAGGGACAGAAGGCTTTTCTGTTCTGATTCACAAGGCCTTTACTGTTTCTTGAATATGTAAATTTTTTTCTGTTTATGTTGTAAATAATTTCTGTAATTTTGGGGTCATAAAATATTTTATAGCATTTATAGAAAATATTTTTATAGCATTCATATAAAATTTTATAGCATTTAGAAAATAAAGTAATTTTCTTAAAAGCATTTTTTGTTTTGTTTTTGGGGGTCATATCCAGTGGTACTCCTGGCTCTGTGCTCAGGGATGGCGCCTGAATGTTGCTTAGGGACCAGGCGTGGTGCCAGGGATCGATCCCAGGATGGCTGGATATAAGGCAAGCACCCTACCCACTGTACTATAACTCTCTCTGGCCTCACTTTTTTTTTCTTGAAGACGTTCATGAGGTGTTGTGTGTGTGTGTGTGTGTGTGTGTGTGTGTGTGTGTGTGTAATAGGTGGGGAACAGAGAACAGTCGGTGAGTAGAAGAGGGTGGTGTTCTGTCGGTTTTAGAGTCTTACTAAACTTGTCCATTTCAAAAGGCAAAATGCATGTTTGCTGATTGAATTATTAATATATGTGCTGCCGAAGCGAGCACTTGATTGAATTGTTAAATACACTTGTGTCGGCCAATCTCCACAACTACTGGAGTTCAGCCTTAGACCGGGCTTAATCACTGTAGACATTTTTCTCAGTGTACTGTTGACAGAGTTTAGTGTATAAATATGTATTTTTCTGGGTAAAGAGCCTTCTGTAGGCCGGGGACAGAAATTCATTTGTAGTGCAAAGAATTTAGGCATTTTCTAACAGTTCTGGCTCATGAGATACACTAGGGAGCTGAGAGACTATTTTATTTTAAATGGCTCTGTCGGAGGGATTGGAGCAGGGCTTGGGTGAGAGACTTACAGTGTCGGGGGACTGTTTGTGTGCTTCCCAGCCATAATCCTGCTCCTCTGAGCTGTGGCTCCCATTTCCTGACCCCTGTCTGCTGTAGCATTTATTCTCAGTTTAGAACAAACCAGGCAGCTATCTACTGAACAAAATTAAAAAAATAAAAAAAATTAAAGAGTGTGCCCTCTAGAATAGGTCCAATAGCATGTAACATTTTTATGTTAAAAATTTGACATTGAGCGTCCCAGAGGTAGTACAAAAAATAAGGAGCTTGCCTTGCATGCAGTTAAGTCCTGCTCACATCCTATTAACTGCATGCACCACCAGGGATCACTCCTGAGCAGAGTCAGAAATAGTCTCTGAGAAGAGGAAAAGTGCCTGCTACAGAGGCAGGCTGAAGGAGGAGGAATCTGAGGACATTGGTGTTGGAAATGTGCACTCGTGGAGAGATGGGCGCTGGAGCACTGTATGACTAAAACCCTATCGTGAACAGCTTTTTAATTGTATATATCAAGGTGGTATAATAAAATTAAAAAAATAAATTAAAAATAAATCTCAAAATATAGTCTCTGAGCATGGCCAACACCCCCATCCTTCCAAACAAGCAAACAAGCAAACAAACAAACAAATAGCATTTCACAGTGGGCAGGAAAAGGCCAATTCTGCAGAGGAATATGCCATGCTGAAAAAAAAAACTCAGAATTCTTACATCTACAAATGGCCTAGAGAATGGTGATTAGTGGGTTCCCATTGTCCAAAGGGTGCAATTTAGTGGGTTCTTAAAATAGAGTGGAAGTGGGGGCCATTGTTTATTGCTGTTCAACAACTCTGCCAGCTCGTATGGCCTCTGAGCAGTGCCGCCTTTAGTGTCTCAGGTGGGCGGCTGTGCCGTGGTCTGGAGAATCTGAGCAAGTTCTCTTGCAAGGCTGTGTGCGGATCTATGTGCTGGACTGTGGCCATTGGACACACTGTCCTTTATCCATTGGTCTCACATTGTCCACTGTGAGGGGTTTCCATTCCAAGGTGGCTATGGAAAGTGGGTGCCAGCCATGGCAGAACAGCCCACTTCTCCCCACGGGGCACCGAGCATCTTACCCACGTGGCAGCGGCTTCTCCAGAGGGAACCAGAAAGGCTAAGAAAACGTTGCCGGGTCTCTTACAGCCTGGCCTTGAATATTGCGCATTGTCACAACTGCCCTGTTCGGTTCCCCACATGGAGCAGGTGCTACCATTGAGAAGAGGTCACGCAAGGGATGGAACACCAGGTGAAGTACTTGGAGGTTGTTTTCCCCAATGCATGTGCAAAGCAGATACCCAGGCAAGGGTGGAATTCCCACCGCTCCCCTCTGGAGAAGTTGCGCTGGCTTTCCTGGACGGTGGACTCAGTCATTTCCTGCTGCTAGGAAGCTCAGCTTCTGACTCAGGACTCTGTTCTACCCGAGACAGACTGACTTTGGCTTCTCTCTGCTCCTCTGCAAAGCAACACAGACCCTCACCCAGGTTCTGTCTGTGCGGGGATGCTTTCGTGCCCACGGCGCCTCCTTTAACTAATAAGGATCCTTCGCTGGGCTGGGTTTGAGTTGCTCCTGTTCCGTCCAGTCCCTTTATTTCTTGGAGAAAGAAACATATCAATGGCTAGTCAGGGGTCAAGCCAGGCTTGTGGCGGCAACTGCATTCAAGGTGAGTATCTTAACCTCTGTGCTGTCTCTACAGCCTACTCAAGCTGTGTAATCGCAACAGCGGAGGGCATCTGCTCGTTTAAACCAAAGAAGACACTTGGGCATTTAGGAAAAGAGGGAGGCAGCAGTGCTCGGTGTCAGCCACTCCACAGCCGGGAACGTCTGGTAGGACACGCAAAGCATTCAGCTTCCCTGCCGTTCCCCTCCAGCGCATCGTGGGATACCCAACTCGTGGTTGCTGGGTCTGTAGTTCCGGCTGTCCCCCTCAATGCTGGATATCGTAAATGCAGTTCCTGCCATTACTGGGATGCTTTTCCAGCTGGTTTATTGGTTTTCACCATCAGAGCCAGGCTCAAGTCTCCGTGATGTGATCGGCTGAGTGCAAATCACGTGCCCCTGTCCTTGCTGCAAGGAAGGCTGGGAAGGAGTAGAAATCTGGTTCCATCATCTCTGCTTGAAAGGTAGTAAATTAACAGGAGTGTTGGCCCATCGCAAAGCACCACCACCAAACGGCGTCTGATATTTGTTCCTGCTTGGAGAATGATACATTTCTTTTAAATGTTAGGAGAGCATGTAAAAAAGCTGACCTAATTTGTCAAAAGATCATAAGAATGTCAAACAAAAATGGTCCAGTGGGAAACAAAACATGAAAGCAAGCAAAAATTGTTATATTTCCTCTGTGTAAAAAGAAAGAAAGAAAGAAAGAGAGAGAAAGCAAGCAAGCAAGCAAGCAAGCAAGCAAGCAAGCAAGAAAGAAAGAAAGAAAGAAAGAAAGAAAAGAAAGAAGAAAGAAAAAGAGAGAGAGAGAAAGAGAGAGAAAGAAGAAAGTAAGAGAGAAAGAAAGAGAGAAGAGAGAAAAGAGAGAGAGAAAGAAAGAAAGAGAGAGAAAGAAGAGAGAGAAGGAGAGAAGAAAGAGAAGAAGAGAGAGAAAGAGAGAGAAGAGAGAAGAAAGAGAAGAGAAGGAAAGAAAGAAAGAAAGAAAGAAAGGAGAGAGAAGAAAGAAGAAGAGAAAGAAAGAAAAGAGAGAAAAGGAAAGAAAGAGAGGAAAGGAGAGAAAGAAAGAGAGAAAGAAAAAAGAGAGAAAGAAAGAAAGAAAAGAAAAGAAAGAGGAAGGGAGGGAGGGAGGAGGGAAGGAGGGAGGAAGGAAGGAAGGAAGGAAGGAAGGAAGGAAGGAAAGGAAGGAAGGAAGGAAGGAAGGAAGGAAGGACACCACTAGAAAGACAGTACAAAGGTTAAGGTGCTTGCCTAGCAACTGTGACTCTGGCTCGAATCCCAGCATCACATATGGTCCCAAACATCACCAGGCGTGGCGCCAGAACAAGGAGCCTGAAGTGGTCCCTGAAGACTGCTGAGTGTGGCCCCAAATAAAAAGAATTTAAAAAGGAAAAAAATCATTAAGATAACAGATCTTAAAGGGTAGGTGAAGATGTGCAGATATTGAAACCTGATACATTGCTGAGAGGAGTGTAAAATCATGCATGGCTTAGGAAGCAGTCTGGCATTTTCTGAAACGATTAAACATAGCGTTATCATAGACCCAGCAACTAGTAGATACTCTAAAGAAATGAAACTTGTGTCCACACAAACATTTGTACATACATGCTAATAGTATCATCAATCCTATTGGTAAACAAAAGGTAGAAACAACCAAACTATCTATCCACTGATAAATGAATAAACAAAATAGGATATATTTGTCCATACAATGGAGTGTTATACTGCCCCAAGAGGAAAGGAAGTTATTCATATAAACTACAGCAGGAATGCACCTTAAAAACATTCTCAGTAAAAAAGCAAGTCACAAAAGAGTGTGCATTCCCTGGTCCCAGGTTCAGAATGGGCAGAGCCTTAGAGAGTAGCAGATTTGCCCTGAGGTTGCTGGGTGCAGGAAGGGAGCTTGTGGTTGGAGAACGATAAAGACACAGGATTTCATCTTGACACCATGAAGGTGTTCTAAAGTTATATCAGTATTACTTATTCCCTAAGGATTTACTAAAAGTCTTCAAGTTGTACATCTGGAATGACTGAGTTGAATAGTATATACATTTTAACTCAATAAACTTATTAAAAAGAAAAATTATCATAGTAAAGCAAAAAGAAGTGGGCCCGTTGCCTCTGGGGGGTCCCGGAAGCAGCCGGATGAGACTTGCCCATCACACTAGCCACCATTTTCGCTGTCCGGGCGGTGGGAAACTGTCTCACGACCAGATGAACAGAGCAAAACCAGTTCGAGCCCAGGTGGGAGGCTCCAAGAGGCGGGAATCACTGGGAAGTTGTCAGATGGAGGCGTGGTCGCCCTTTCCCCCCCCCCCCATTTTGTCGAGCCTGGTGGCCCCGCCCAGGAGCTGCCCTGGGGCCACCAGCCATAGCATGAAGAGCCTCACAAGCGGCTGGGGAGGCTGGAACTCGGCTCGCCCGGGCCCAGCTGACTATGGGGCCCCAGGAGGGCAGATGGGTTTTTGGGGGTGGGACTGTCGCCTCTGGGGGGTCCTGGGAAGCAGCGGATGAGACTTCGCCCATCACACTAGCCACCATTTTCGCTGTCCGGACGGTGGGAAACTGCCTCACGACCAGATGAACAGAGCAAAACCAGTTTGAGCCCAGGTCGCGCGTGGCCTAAGCGGCGCAGAGTCCACTAAAATAGTGAAACAGTAATGTCTTTTAATGCACTGCATTCCACGAAGAGCAGGAAAGTTTATTTGGAAGGAGATATAAAGAGGGAAAGAAATGACATACAGAACCCGCCAAGTGGTTGAGGTGCAGGAGGGAGGGAGGGAGGTGGGAACATTGGTGATGGAAGATGGGTTTGGGTGGAGGGTGCGTGTTGGAACACTGTAGAACCAAACTCTACACGAGCATCTTTCAATTTAATAAAAAAAAAAAAAAGAAAGAAAAAAAAGAAAAAAAGAAGGTAAAACTGAAACTTTACTCCATTTTTTTCCTGAGCTTTGTGCTCAAAAACCCCGCTCTGCTTTTAGGGTTACTCCTGGCTCTGCACTCAGGAATTACTCCTGGTGGTGCTTGGGGGAACCATATAGGATGCCAGGGATTGAACCTGGGTCGGCTGCATACAAAGCAAATGCCCTACCTACTGTACTATTTCTCTGGCTCCTGAAACTTTACTCACTAACATTTTGAAATATTTCCTTTCACTAGGGCTTGGATCAATCAAACCTGGGTAGGCTACGTGTAAGGCAAGCTCCTTGCCTGTTCTGCTCTCAGAATTCAGTTTTATATGTTTCTGAGAATACTATATACTTTATTTGATTCTGATTATTTTGCTGAATACATTGCCATATTTTTATTACTCTTATAAACTCATTTAAAATTATTGGGTCATATATTTATTTCATCACTGTATCACTGTCTTCCCGTTCATCATCGATTTGCTCGATCGGGCACTCAGTAACACTCCGTATGTCCTGTATCATGCTAGTAGAGCCCAAGGGCATCTGCCTGCTCCAGGAACATAAAGAGCCTCAAACCATTCCATCAGGTCATGGGAATGAGGTTTATAATTGTTACTGGTATTTGGCATATCAAATACGACATGGGAGGCTTGCCAGACTCTGCCGTGCCGGTGGCATACACTTTGTAGTCACCTCTAAATACAGCATTTATTGATGAACCACATGGCTGCTTGTGGGTTGTAATAGGCTCTTCTGCTGGGTGGAGTTCTGACGAGGGAAGTGAAGATGTGGAAAATGGTGGCCCCTCATGGAGTGGGGCTGCCATTTTCTCTCTAAATAAATTATATTCACAAAAGTATACAGCTGAGGGGCCGAAGTGATAGCACAGTGGAGCACAGCATTTGCCTTAGCGCAGCCGACCCAGGTTCAATGCCCAGCATCCCATATGGTCCCTGAGCACCGCCAGGAGTAATTCCTGAGTGAAGAGCCAGGAGTAACTCCTGTGTGTTGCTGGGTGTGACCGAAAAAGGAAAAAAAAAGTATATAGCTGATCCGGTTCAATCCCCAGCATCCCATATGGTCCCCCTAAGCCAGGCAAGAGTAATTTCTCACTGTAGAGCAATGAGTAAACTCTGAGCATTATTGGGGTGGCCAAAATCAAACAAACAAAAAAACCCTTTATTTTGGGGAGACCAGAGTGATAGCACAGCAGGTAGCACGTTTGTCATCAAGTAGATGTTTTGTCAGCTCCCTAAACACCTCCTGACTATTGGTTATTTGAATTACAGCAAAATTTTCATAATAATATAAAGACTTTTGTTACTGGAGATAAGACACTGGGGCCACAGATAGAAAGGAAGGCCCAGGTGGTTTCTTGCTCAGTTCAAACCTCAAGGAGGACAGAGATCAGGAAGCACCCTGACAAGTCTGTGCTCCGTGTGGACAATGGTTGCCGGACCTTAAGCCACACCTACCGCCACTTGATCTGTGGGACCTGGGGATGAATTGTTGCCACGCTGAGCCTCAGGGCATTACAGAATTAAAGCCTGATTAGATTTAAATCTTTTTAGGTTCAGAAAGAGATCGAGAATGGCCTCCATCAAATGCCGAATTCTTATTTCAAGGACAGGCAGATTGTAGATAAAAAACAAAGAGACTTATGCTACTGAAGAAATAAACTGAAGCAATTAATTTCAAATAATTTTATTTGGGGAGGGTTCTGGGTTTATATCTCCCAGTACTCAGGGCTATTCCTGATTCTGTGCTCAGGGATCACCCTTGGTGTGCTTGCTGACCCATATGTGATGCCAGGGGATTGAACTGGGGTCAGTCACATGCAATGCAAGCACATTAGCTCCTATACTACCACTCCAGACCCAGTACACACTCATTATAAATGGCCGAGTTACATGACTGTGAATTATGTGTCAATAAAATGACACTCTCAAGGGAAAGTCAAACGCTGCATTTGGGGTGAGGGTTTTTATTTCACAAGTGGTGATCAGGAGTTCTGAGTCTACTTGGGACTCTTAGACTGTGCTGGAGATCCCCAAGGCCACACCAGTTGTGTCTGGGGACTTCCAGGCTATATCCAGCAATGTTCAGGGGCAATGTGATGCAGAACTCCTACCTGGGTCTTTGGGTTGCGTGTCAGGCGTGCACTTTAACCAATCTACTGTGTCCAGGCCCAGGGTTTTTAAAGAGTGAGTTAGCTAAGGGGTGTAATATGTCTAAGGGTTTGGCATATGAGTGGCATGTTTGGGTGGTGGAACAGGACTA
>JAJIBD010028210.1:0-20595 GCA_021461705.1 Cryptotis parvus
AAGGGAGGGAGGGAGGGGAGGGAGGGAGGAAGGAAGGAAGGAAGGAAGGAAGGAAGGACACCGCTAGAAAGACAGTACAAAGGTTAAGGTGCTTGCCTAGCAACTGTGACTCTGGCTTGAATCCCAGCATCACATATGGTCCCAAGCATCACCAGGCGTGGCGCCAGAGCAAGGAGCCTGAAGTGGTCCCTGAAGACTGCTGAGTGTGGCTCCCAAATAAAAAAGAATTAAAAAGGAAAAAAAATCATTAAGTAACAGATCTTAAAGGGTAGGTGAAGATGTGCAGAAATTGAAACCCTGATACATTGCTGAGAGGAGTGTAAAATCATGCATGGCTTAGAAGCAGTCTGGCATTTGCTCTCAAACGATTAAACATAAGCGTCATCATAGACCCAGCAACTAGTAGATACTCTAAAGAAATGAAACTTGTGCCCACACAAACATTTGTATACATGCTAATAGTATCATCAATCCTATTGATAAACAAAAAGGTAGAAACAACCAAACTATCTATCCACTGATAAATGAATAAACAAAATAGAATATATTTGTCCATACAATGGAATGTTATACTGCCCCAAGAGGAAAGGAAGTTACTCTATATAAACTACAGCAGGAATGCACCTAAAAAACATTCTCAGTAAAAAAACAAGTCACAAAAGAGTGTGCATTCCTGGTCCCAGGGTTCAGAATTGGGCAGAGCCTTAAAGAGTAGCAGATTTGCCCTGAGGTTGCTGGGTGCAGGAGGGAGCTTGTGGTTGGAGAACGATAAAGACACAGGATTTCATCTTGACACCATGAAGGTGTTCTAAAAGTTATATCAGTATTACTTATTCCTAAGGATTTACTAAAAGTCTTCAAGTTGTACATCTGGAATGACTGAGTTGAATAGTATATACATTTTAACTCAATAAACTTATTAAAAAAGAAAAATTATCATAGTAAAGCAAAAGAAGTGGGCCTTGCCTCTGCGGGGTCCTGGAAGCAGCGGATGAGACCCGCCCATCACACTAGCCACCATTTTCGCTGTCCGGATGCTGGGAAACTGCCTCATGACCAGTTGAACAGAGCAAAACCAGTTCGAGCCCAGGTAGCGGCTCCAAGAGGCGGGAATCACTGGGAAGTCTTCAGATGGAGGCATGGTCGCCCTTCCCCCCTCCATTTTGTCGAGCCTGGTGGCCCCGCCCAGGAGCTGCCCTGGGGCCACCAGCCATAGCATGAAGAGCCTCACAAGCGGCTGGGGGAGGCTGGAACCTTCGGCCTCGCCCCAGGCCTAGCTGACTATGGGGCCCCCCCAGGAGGGCAGATGGGTTTTGGGAGTGGGACTGCTCGCCTCTGGGGGTCCTGGAAGCAGCCGGATGAGACTCGCCCATCACACTAGCCACCGTTTTCGCTGTCCGGATGCTGGGAAACTTGCCTCACGACCAGATGAACAGAGCAAAAAACCAGATTGAGCCCAGGTCGGCGCGGCCGCAAGCGGCTGAGCGCAGTCCACTAAAATAGTGAAACAGTAATGTCTTTTAATGCACTGCATTCCATGAAGAGCAGGAAAGTTTATTTGGAAGGAGATATAAAGAGAGGAAAGAAATGACATACAGAGCCCGCCAAGTGGTTGAGGGTGCAGGAGGGAGGAGGGAGGTGGGAACATTGGTGATGGAAGATGGGTTTGGGTGGAGGGTGCGTGTTGGAACACTGTAGAACCAAAACTCTACATGAGCATCTTTCAATTTAATAAAGAAAAAAAAGAAAAAAAGAAGGTAAAACTGAAACTTTACTCCATTTTTTTCCTGAGCTTTGTGCTCAAAAAACCCCAGCTCTGCTTAGGGTTACTCCTGGCTCTGCACTCAGGAATTACTCCTGGTGGTGCTTGGGAACCATATAGGATGCCAGGGGGATTGAACCTGGGTCTGCTGCACCTACAAAGCAAATGCCCTACCTACTGTACTATTTCTCCGGCTCCTGAAACTTTACTCACTAACACTTTTGAAATATTTCCTTTCACTAGGGCTTGGATCAATCAAACCTGGGTAGGCTACGTGTAAGGCAAGCTCCTTTGCCTGTTCTGCTCTCAGAATTCAGTTTTATATGTTTCTGAGAATACTATATACTTTATTTGATTCTGATTATTTTGCTGAATACATTGCCATATTTTTATTACTCTTATAAACTCATTTAAAATTATTGGGTCATATATTTATTTCATTACTGTATCACTGTCTTCCCGTTCATCATCGATTTGCTCGATCGGGCACCAGTAACATCCTCCGTATGTCCTGTATCATGCTAGTAGAGCCCAAGGGCATCTGCTTCTCCAGGAACATAAAGAGCCTCAAACCATTACATCAGGTCATGGGAATAAGATCTATAATTGTTACTGGTATTTGGCATATCAAATACGACGGGAGGCTTGCCAGGCTCTGCCGTGCGGGTGGCATACACTTGTAGTCACCTCTAAATACAGCATTTATTGATGAACTGCGTGGCTGCTTGTGGGTTGTAATAGGCTCTTCTGCTGGGTGGAGTTCTGACGAGAGGGAAGTGAAGATGTGGAAAATGGTGGCCCTCATGGAGTGGGGCTGCCATTTTCTCTCTAAATAAATTATATTCACAAAAGTATACAGCTGAGGGGGCCGGAGTGATAGCACAGTGGAGCACAGCATTTTGCCTTGCGCGCAGTCGACCCAGGTTCAATGCCCAGCATCCCATATGGTCCCTGAGCACCGCCAGGAGTAATTCCTGAGTGAAGAGCCAGGAGTAACTCCTGTGTGTTGCTGGGTGTGACCGAAAAGGAAAAAAAAAAGTATATAGCTGATCCGGTTCAATCCCAGCATCCCATATGGTCCCCCTAAGCCAGGCAAGAGTAATTTCTCACTGTAGAGCAAATGAGTAAACTCTGAGCATTATTGGGGGTGGCCAAAATCAAACAAACAAAAACACCCTTTATTTTGGGGAGACCAGAGTGATAGCACAGCAGGTAGCACGTTTGTCATCAAGTAGATGTTTTGTCAGCTCCTAAACACCTCCTGACTGTTGGTTATTTGAATTACAGCAAAATTTTCATAATAATATAAAGACTTTTTGTTACTGGAGATAAGACACTGGGGCCACAGATAGAAAGGGAAGGCCCAGGTGGTTTCTTGCTCAGTTCAAACCTCAAGGAGGACAGAGATCAGGAAGCACCCTGACAAGTCTGTGCTCCGTGTGGACAATGGTTGCCGGATCCTAAGCCACACCTACCGCCACTTGATCTGTGGGACCTGGGGATGAATTGTTGCCACGCTGAGCCTCAGGGCATTACAGAATTAAAGCCTGGATTAGATTTAAATCTTTTAGGTTCAGAAAGAGATACGAGAATGGCCTCCATCAAATGCCGAATTCTTATTTCAAGGACAGGCAGATTGTAGATAAAAAACAAAGAGACTTATGCTACTGAAGAAATAAACTGAAGCAATTAATTTCAAATAATTTTATTTGGGGGGAGGGTCTCTGGGTTTATATCTCCCAATACTCAGGGGCTATTCCTGATTCTGTGCTCAGGGATCACCCTTGGTGTGCTTGCTGACCCATATGTGATGCCAGGGATTGAACTGGGGTCAGTCACATGCAATGCAAGCACATTAGCTCCTATACTACCACTCCAGACCCAGTACACACTCATTATAAATGGCCGAGTTACATGACCTGAGAATTATGTGTCAATAAAATGACACTCTCAAGGGAAAGTCAAACGCTGCATTTGGGGTGAGGGTTTTTATTTCACAAGTGGTGATCAGGAGTTCTGAGTCTACTTGGGACTCTTAGACTGTGCTGGAGATCCCCAAGGCCACACCAGTTGTGTCTGGGGACTTCCAGGGCTATATCCAGCAATGTTCAGGGGCAATGTGATGCCAGAACTCCCTACCTGGGTCTTTGGGTGCGTGTCAGGCGATGCACTTTAACCAATCTACTGTGTCCAGGCCCAGGGTTTTTAAGGGAGTGAGTTAGCTAAGTGGTGTAATATGTCTAAGGGTTTGGCTATGAGTGGCATGTTTGGGTGGTGGAACAGGACTATATATTTCCTTAGATGTTGCAAGCATCCCTCAGCATCTCATGTAACTTGGGAGCTTGTCAGACAATATGTACTTTGGAATTAATGAGGAGAAAAGTGACAATAAAGCCAGGATTCTGGTCTCTAAGCATGTCCCAGAAACCGTCCTAGCACCAAGTTTCTAAATTCCTTTCAGGGGGCGGAGCGATAGCCCAGCGGTAGGGCGTTTGCTCTTGCGCGAGCCGGCCCATGCCGGCCTAGGGTTCCACCCCCCGGCATCCCATACGGTCCCCTGAGCACCACCAGGAGTAATTCCTGAGTGCAGAGCCAGGAGAAACCCCCTGAGCATTGCCGGTGTGACCAAAAAAAAAAAAAAATAAATTCCTTTCAGTGTCAGGAAGCTGGTAGTCTGGCTCAGGGTCACAAAGTCTTGTTCTATAGCTTAAAAAAGCAGCAATTACTGGCTTAAAAGAGTTTGAATATCTTCAAGATTGTTGATACTGTGCGCAAAAGAATTACCAATTTTCCTCTTAAGAGACATTTTCAGAGAAAAAATAATTTTCCTGTTCTACTCTCCTGCCCCCTAAACTAGATCTCTTCCTCTGGTCACATGCCTTTTTCTTGGAACTAGATTTGTACATCACATACATAGTCAACGCTGCCATCCTGATCCCATCTGAGCTCTGAGTTGATTGCTGCCTGGAACATCAACAAACTGTATTTTTTAAAATCACTGATGCACTCAGGGCACTGGAGAGGAGGCCGAAGCAACAAAAAAATTGGAAGTCGAGAAGCTGGACAAGAGGTAAAGTGACTTAGCTGACCCACCTCGCAGGACACTAAGTCCGAGGGGGAAGATTGGGGACTTGGGGATCTGTGTGGTGTCTGGAACAGAGCACCCAGTTCTTTTGAAATTGAGAGCAAGAAAAAGAGCAGTGGTGGGCCAGGAGTGATAGTCCAGTGGGTAGGGCGTTTGCCTTGCACGCGGCCGCCTGTGCCTGCCCGGTTCGATCCCGGCATCCCGTATGGTCCCCTGAGCACCGCCAGGAGTAATTCCTGAGTGCAGAGCAGGAGTAACCCTGAGCATTGCTGGGTGTGACCCAAAAAAAAGAAGAAAAAAAGGGCAGTGGCTGGAAGTCCATTCAAAAGCCTTAGCTCCCGAAGTCCACCTCGTGGGTCTCAGATAGCCTGGTACCTGTCCTTTGGTTGCGGCTATGGATTTGTCTCTTGAAAGGGTTCAGAAGAAAGGCTGGTCTGGAGAACCCTTGGGGCAGGCAGGCTGTGGTGGGTGGAACCAGCGGCAGAGGAATCACTTTAAAAAAAAATATTAAACACTGTGATTGACAAATTTCCTCATAGTACAATTGTCACAAGCATTCATTGTTCAACACCAGTTCCACCACCAATGTGCCTTACCACCACCAAAGGCCACAGCCCACCACCCACTCCCCATTCCCAAACCAGCCCCTAGTTTGTTGCGACTACATTGATCATGACAATGTATATATGGGCAAGGTCCTGGGAAAAGACCTGGCCTTACACTTGGCTGTTATCTAAGCCGTGGCACACCAGCTTAGGAGCCAGCGCAGCTGTGCGTCTGGGCATTCTCTTCTCCTGCGTTACTGATGATGGCGGCTGCGGAGTTCCTATCCATGCCCACAGGGTCATTGGAGGTGGGGGCTGAGGGGAGAGGCCTCCATCCCCGCCTCCAAGCCTGGCTAGCTCGGCCACAGCAACCCATGTGTCTGTTGGCGCTAGTAGTTTTGTTGAAGCTGGCCAGAGACCGAGCCAGTTTCCCTAAAGGGATGGATTTGAAAATACTCTTCTTCCCTACTTGGCTCCAGGACCCAGACAACTCCAGGTAGGAGCTGAGAAATCTTCAGGATTCAAGCCTAGAGAAAGCCTTGACTTGAACGTTAAATCACTGTATCACTGTTTCACTGTCTTCCCGTTCATCATCGATTGGCTCGAGTGGGCACCAGTAACATCTCCATATGTCCTGTCTCATGCTAGTAGAGCCCAAGGGCACCTGCTTGCTCCAGGAACATAAAGAGCCATCAGGTTATGGGAATGAGGTCTAAAATTGTTACTGGTATTTGGCATATCAAATACGACACGGGTAGCTTGCCAGGCTCTGCTGTGTGAGTAGCATACTAAAATAATATCATACGTAAAATAATATCATACGTATCAATAGCATACATAAAATAATATCAGGAAATTTCCACCAAATAGCCTACCTAGCCCAATTAACTTGTCTTTAACTCAATTGCCTCTGAGGAGCTTGACGTTAGATGGTATGTTTGAGGTTGATTTAAGAAAGAGGGATTTGGGGCCGAGCCATAGTACAGCAAGGACTTCGCTCACTGGAGTGATTCCCTGTCTGCAGAGCCAGGAAGAAGACTTGAGCACAGCTGGGTATGGCCCCAAACAAATAAAAAATGTATTTTTAAAGATATCACTGTATCACTGTCATCCCGTTGTTCATCGGATTTGCTCGAGCGGGCACCCAGTAACATCTCCATGTGTCCTGTTCTCATGCTAGTAGAGCCCAAGGGATCTGCTTGCTCCAGGAACATAAAAGAGCCACAATCCATTCCAGAATGAGGTCTATAATTGTTACTGGTATTTGGCATATCAACTACAACACGGGTAGCTTGCCAGGCTCTGCCGTGCAGGTAGCATACTCTTGCAGTCATCTCTAAGTCCAGCATTTAATGATGAACTGCGTGGCCACAAGCGGCATGAGCCAGACTGTGATAGGCTGGTCTGCTGGGTGGAGTTCTGACGAGAGAGAGAAGTCCGGATGTGGAAAATGGAGGCCCTCGTGGAGTGGGGGGGTCGTCTGGCTTGTTGCAAGGCTCTGCTGGGCTGGCGGGCCAGGGGCTAGAACCCGCCATCTCTCCTGGGTTCCTTGTGAGCGGCTGGGCACAGGGAAAGCAAGTAGCAGCTCTGCCCCATGTCTGTCTCTGGATCAGCATACCTGGGCCGGATTAAAAAGACTGCAGCAGGGGTGGATTTCGATGAGCCGGACTGTGATAGGCTGGTCTGCTGGGTGGAGAAATGCTATTTTAAAGATATAGTTAAGATAATACAGGGCTTAAGCTCTTGCCTTGCACATAGCTAACTCCAGTTAAAATCCCTAAGCTCTGCCAGGACGGATCCCCTAAGTACATAACTAGACTTGAGTGCAGTCAGGGTGTGGCCCCACAAAAAAAAAAAAAAAGAACAATTAAGAACACATGTATTTTATATTTTTATCTTGTAAATGGAATATGTTACATTTTTTTTTTGATACGGATGTGAAATTTATCAAATGTCTGAACAGTGCTGCGACAAGCGCAGTCTTGCCTTTGATTTGCTGATACATGTCTCAGAGAATAAATTCAATTAACTTCATTCCTTCAATAACCACCTTCTAAACGAATTAATTAGCCAGTGTGGAGGAATCTGGAAGACAGGCAGGCCCTCCCCCCTCCCTGGCTACTTCTATTCCTTCCAGCCATTCCCTGAAGACACAGAGGGTAATCGTGCTCCTCTCCGCTCATAGGTGTGGCCCTTGGACCAGCAGTTTCAGGTGATCCTGTTCAAAAATGAGAATCTCAGATGCCGCCCCAGACCTCCTCTATCAGAGTCTGACGTTTAACCTGATCTCCAGGGAGATTTGGGTGATCAGGATCATCTTCAAGGCCCCAGTCCAGGATGCAGATGTGCAGGGACCAGCTGTAGTTTTTCATCTACAAGAGGGTAGAAGGTTGTGTGTGTGTGTGTGTGTGTGTGTGTGTGTGTGTGTGTGTGTGTGAGAGAGAGAGAGAGAGAGAGAGAGAGAAGGAGAGAGAGACTGTCTTTCTGTTGTCCCTCTAACCTAGGACTGAGAAGGTGGTACGATTGGCGAGTGAGACCATTGAGGAAGTATAGATGGAAGTTCATGGGGGAGCCTAATAAGAGGGAGCTGGATGGATCAAAGACGCCCTCAACTTGAATCACAGCCACAGGATGGTGTTATCTCTGATATGGAACCAATTTCCCCTCTTCCTTGGGGAGCTGAAACGGAGCCAGCAGGGAGGGAACTGAGCTGTCTCCAACGGACTCTCCAGGTTCATCTGAGGAAACAACTCAGAACATGTGTTAAACTCCAGAATATAGATTGGGTTGACTTCAAAGAAGCTTGCATATCAAAAGCATTTTGCTAGTACATTTTGCAAGTGAGACCAAAAAAACATCATTTAAAAAACAGTGTTGGAATGTCTAGATGGCACTGATAGTAACAGGGGATAGGGATGGGGGATAGATCAAAGAATGTGATTAATCAGCTGCTTTGCAGGCAGGAGAGAGGAGTGAAGTCATGGAAGAAATATTCCCGCAAGCGCAAACCAGGGAAAGAATCTTTGAAGTAGATGAGGAAGGGAATTATATTTATCGAATCTCTATCCCTGGTGAGGCACTGTGCTAAGTACTCTCTAGTCACATTTCTCCAACTTTTAATGTGCTCATGAATCAGTTAGAGTGGGATTCCAGTTCAACTCTGTTAGGCTCCTGGAGGTCACACCTGAATACTGCACACTGTCTGATGATTTGCCATAAAGCGAGCTTTCCCCCAACCTTAATGTGCATTTCAATGGCTGAAGAAATTGCATAAATGCAGGCTCTGATCAGAACATCTGGGGTGGAGCTGAGCGTCTACATTGCCACCAAGTCCCGGTGATGCTTTTTTTACTGAAGATTGATGGACCATAATTACAGAAGTAGGACTTTAGAAGTAGTGTATTCTAGTGACTCACAGCCTTGAAAACACCCCCAGATTTACCCGTGGATGCCCAGATCAAATTCTATGAGTTATCTAGTTATTTCCTAATGATACACCAGGACTAAGAACTGCTGAAACCAGTTTTCAATCAGTGTGATAGCTGGTATGTGGGCAAGGGTGGTGCAAGATATGACCTATCTTTACAGTTTTTTTCAAACTGTGATGTACATTTATTTCTTAGTGGATTTGCATAGTTTCCAAACTATATATGCTCCTCTGTTTTGAGAGTCCAATGTGTTTCCAGAGTGTTTGCCTATTTCCTTTTTGAGGGACCAGCCAGCCTCAGAAGAATCAGACATAATCCAATAAACCAGTAAAAATATTAAATATATATGTATATACATGTATATAAATATATAAACAATGTCCTCAGGGAGATAAATAGGGTATTTTATCCCGTAAAATAATAGTAGACTTGTTTCTCAGGTGTGAGGTCATGTGAGAATGAGAACAATGATCTAGAAATTCAAGAAATTCTGATGCAGTTTTCATTAGGCAGACACTGGACTCTCCCAACCATGACCATGGCCATTTGTAATGGCAGCATCCATGAAATGATGCCAATACATGACCTACCATGGAACTGAAACACTGAGCTCAGCCTTGCAGCCCCTCAGCTTCCCTTGGAGGAGGAGACAACACTTGTTTGATTTCTACAGCATTTGTCTGGGGGTGGCTGCACTCATATCAGAACCTTTCATTTCAAAAGAGAAGACTAGAGAAGCCTTGTTTAGGCAAGGAGACTTGGTAGAGGACCCTAGGAACTTAAGAGGGAATCAGTCCCTCTCAGAAACTCTTGGTTTGATCAGTCACAGCCAGGACAGAGCCTGACCCATCACTCCATGAAGTCTCAGGGGGGCTCAGCCCACTCTTGCTGATCTAATCACTCCACTGCTTTCCTGCCTCTCTTCCTTCCTCACTTTTCTTTTTCAATTTTGCACATTTTATTCTATTTTTACAAAGTTGTTCATGATTATTTGTTATAGCCACTCAACATTCCAACACCAATCCCACCACCATGGCACATGCCCACCACCATTATTTCCAACCTTTCCAGCCGCCCCTCAAGTCTGCCCCCTATAGGGAGGCCTTCAATAATTTATTTTATATTGATTGTTATCAATCATTTGCTAAAAATGGTCAAAAACTGTTTCCTTAGAAGATAGGGAAGAAGTGAAGATTGTTGTATCTCACTACAGAGTCATTAAACCCTTGTGTAAGAGATTACTAATGTGTTGTTCCAGGATAAACCTTGTGTGCTTGTATTTGTTAACCTAGATTGGTTGCCTCTTACTTCACATACCATCCAATTTTGTGCTACTCCTGGTTTATCAGTGTTGTAGAGTTTGAGATGTTGTGCGGTCACAAATGCAGCCACAAGTGCAACGGTGCACTCCAGGAATTTCATAATTTTGAATCGGTGGCACAGCTCGAGTTAAATTTTTTTTTCCTTTTGGGTCACACCTGGCAATGCTCAGGGGTTACTCCTGCTCCCTCGCTCCTGGCGGTGCTTGGGGCCATATTGGATGCAGGGATCGAACCTAGGTCGGACACGCGTGCAAGTCAGAGTTAATTTTTTAACTGGATGGTGCCTCAGTCACTATTATCTCCATTGTCACCTGGCTTTGCTTACCCCCAAGAACACAGGCCAGGTAGGAGGTTAGTCCAACCCCTGTCATGGCCATTTTCCTCAGAGAAGCAGGAGGATCATTTCCTAAAGTGTTCCCTTTGCTCCATCCTCTCCCAGTATCATCACGCCCACTTGCTCCTGATCTCAGGAGGAAATAGAAATCCCTGAAGTGAATTGTGCCTGAAAGAAAGTGCTTAGGCGCTGGGATCAGGCCGACCAGGTCCAAATTCCAGTCCATCTGTGTTTTAGCTCAGGTAGATCAATTAGCCCCTCTCTATATTTCAGCTCCCCCATAATGAATATGTTCTCATGTACTCCCATTTGACCCAGCCATACCACTCCTGGGATACTACTCTGGGAAACCAAAAATACGCGAGCGGAAACACATCCCTACTTTTATATTCATAGCAGCATTATTCACACTAGCCAGAATCTGGAAGCAACCAGAGTGCCGAAAATCGATGACTGGATAAAAAGCTTTTGGTACATCTACACAATGGAATACTATGCAGCTGTTAGGAAAAATGAAGTTATAAAATTTGCCTATAAATGGATGGACATGGAGAAGATTATGTTGAACGAAATTAGCCAGAAGGAGAGAGAGACAGATACAGAATGACTGCATTTATCTGCATAACATAAATATATATATGTACATATTATGATACCAATATCCAAGGTCAAGTGAAACATATATCAGGAGGTCTTGTCAAAGGTGGAAATTATCACAAACGTGTGGGAGTCAGAGGTTAGGTAAGACAGAAAATGGAACAGTGTGCTAATAATTGTCGAGGGTACTAATGCCAACCTAGAACTGAGCATTAAATAGAGGCAAAAGGATACACATGACAACCCTTTAATGTATGTTCTGTAATCCATAGTCTGGAAGGGGAAGGAGAAGAGAAAGAGAGAGAAAGGAAAGAAATAAAGAACCTGCCATGGAGGAGGGCTGGGGAAAGGGGAGGGAACCGGGGACATTGGTGGTGGGAGATGGGCACTGGTGGAGGGACGGGTGCTGGAACACTGTATGACCAAAACCCAAATATGAACTTTTCAATTGTATATCTTTTATTTGTATATCTCACGGTGGTATAATAAAATACTTAAAAAAAGAATATGTTCCTCATGAGGGTTTCATGAAATAACATTGTCAATCTCCCAGGACGAGGATTGGAAAGTAGAGGAGCCCAGTCAGGAGAGTTAAGAAATAGGCAGCCTTGCAATAGCCTGCCTTGGATTGGAATAGCTTCTGGATCTGCATTCCTCAGCTGATCTGTTGACTGATCATGTTGACTGATCTGTTGACTGATCTGTTGACTGAATGTAACCCCAGTTACATTCTAGGTTTTGGATCTCTTTAAGCTAAAACATTTATGGGTAAGATAGAGCATACAATCCTACATTATGTAAGTATCTTTTAAAAATTCTCACTTATGATTAGAAAAAATAAAATTACTCCTTATATTTCAAAAATATATAAATTTGTACCTGATGTAATGGTTTGAGGCTCTTTATGTTCCTGGAGCAAGCAGATGCCCTTGGGCTCTACTAGCATGAGACAGGACATAAGGAGATGTTACTGGGGCCCGCTCAGAGCAAATCCATGATGAACGGAAGACAGTGATATAGTGGATATGCCTGCCAAGGGGAGGGGTAAAAGGCTCAGGGATGGCAGGGACCCTGAGCACACTGGGAGGGAATGGTGCACAACATTGCATGCCTGAAACAATTCTATTATGAACAGTTTTTAAATCATGGTGCCTTAATTACAAACAAATACATATTAAAAGTAATTGTTTTAAATTAAGAAAAAAAACAAAAAGTCTTCCAACGCCGCAGACGGGCTGTAATCCTCAGCACCATGCATCTAAGAATTAGGTTGGCGTGGAGCAGCACAGTCTCTGGGGTCAGGCAAATTGGGCTCCCATGCTCAGCTCAACAACCGTATGTATGACCTTGGTCTTGATGCTGAACAGCCCCCAGTCTGGACTCTCTCCTTTCTGAAGGTGGGTCTGGGGAGAATGGGCAGCCAGGGTAGGTGCCCTGTCCCCACTGAGTGATTGGGCTCACTCATGGGCTCATGCCCCAGGCATGAGTCCGGGTGACTCTAAGCCTGGGAGAGTGGCTGGAAGTGGAGCCTGGAAACCCGTAAGTCTGGGAGAGAGGTGAGAGGGAGGGGCGGGGAGGAAGCCTGCTTTCAGCTTCTTCCCCTGGGATGAGTCACGTCACTTCCCTACGCAGCTTTCCAGGCCCCAAAGCATGGGGATGTCGGTTCTGAGTATCCTGAGACTCTGAGCTCACACAATTACAACCCTGGGAGAGAGAGACAGACAGACAGACAGACAGAGATAGACAGAGACAGACAGAGAGCGAGTGACTGAAGAACCTCAAGTCTCCTGGAACATGAGCCCCAGGGCCGACAAACCCACCACTCTGCCTGGGCTTCTCTGGCCCAGAGCACATAGCCTCCATCACTTGCCCTGAGTGGCACCATCCATCTGCTGGGCTTGCTAATACCAGCTTGAATGAGCAAGGGAGCAGTCTCCTGCACTACAGACACCAAGGGAAAGCTTGCTCCTAGTCCTCCTCTACTCAGGATCCAGGCTAGAACTTGCTAACTGGGCCAGTGGTTTCCACCTTCCCACACTTGTGAGGCCAGTTCAATGGAACAGTGGTGAAATTTTCTGGTTTAGCCGCTACAAGACTGGGGGAATGATTGGAAGCCACAGGTTGGCGAACAGGAACTGGACCATTGCTGGAGTCCGGGCTGCCATGAAGGAGAGAAAGAGCAACAGCAAAGGAGAGGGAAGGCTGGACCACTCACCACAGGGTTCTGCTAGTCCCCCTAAATCTTCCTGTCTAGAGGCTTACTGGAGGTATGGGGCTTATTCTAGGGTCTATGAAATATCTCAAGTCAGGGGTGGAGGCCAAGACTTTTCACCCAACTCCTCTGGTGTTTCCAGGGCACCTGTAAACCATATCCTTTTCATATATAATCATAAGAGTTTATTCTTCTAGATCCCAAGGACTAAGAAAGGTTAAGGATATTTAAAATGATCCATCCAAAGCACACTGAGTAATTACACACAATTGAAATAAATTAGTGAGCATTGTATATTAAAACTGAGTGTGGTCTGGAATAATTATTAGGTTTGCAAACCTGCAAACATTATATATTGAAGATAAGTGGTGGTGGGCTGAAATAGCGATCAGGATAAACATACAAAATTGGTTCACACACACATAGACTAATAGCAGTCAAATATATAGATACAAACACAGAACCCCAAAAGTTTTCTTCCTTCCTTCCTTCCTTCCTTCCTTCCTTCCTTCCTTCCTTCCTTCCTTCCTTCCTTCCTTCCTTCCTTTCCTTCCTTCCCTTCCTTCCTTCCTTCCTTCCCTTCCTTCCTTCCTTCCTTCCCTTCCCTTCCTTCCTTTCCTTCCTTCCTTCCTTCCTTCTTCCTTCCCCCTTCCTTCCTTCCTTCCTTCCTTCCTTCCTTCCTTCTTCCTTTCCCTTCTTTTTCTTTCTAGCTTTCTTGCTCTCTTGCTTTCTTACGTTCTCTTTCTTTAAAGAAGCTGTTTTCTATCAACCTTATTTCCATTTCCTTTTTAAGGTTCTGAGAAAGAACAGCTTGGGAATGGTTCCTGCCCACTTAGTGGCCTGAACAGGGAGAGCTATAGACATGCCTTTGGAGACTGAAGCCTGGCGCCATCCAGGCTTCAGTAGAAATGTCCAAATCAGACTGGAGGGTGCCTGTGCTCCTACACACCTGTTTCCAGTCTCAACTCAGGAGCTGGGACAGTCTATTGACCTGTAATCCCTCCTCGGTGTCAACCTTCCCTTGACCGCTGCCCTCCATTTCCATCTCCTCAGACTCCGAGCAGAAGCAGAGACCAGGCATTTCCTCCCATAGGTGTTCCTGGGCATTTGTGTCTTGCTCAGCAGAACATGCCTGGGTCAACATTGACCTCATGAGATGCACCTGGTGAGTGATCTTTTAACAAAGGACAACAGTAATGTCCTCCATTACTGTGCAGGTGGAGTCAAATCAAAAGGGCCATGCACAAACTTTCCCTGGCCTCCAAGGGACTCATCACTACACTGACAATGTTTCACGCTCAGTTTTGAAGCCATACCTGATGGTGCTCAAGGATCAATCCTGGCAGTATTTAATGGGCTTTGGGGGACGAAGGTGGTGCAGGGATTGAACCCAGGTCGTCCGTGTGCAAAAGCAAGTGCTCCCACCCATTGTACAATCTCTCTGGCCAACTATTGTTTTTCAAGTTTATATTAAGATTTAAAGATATTGTCCCTCCAGGCTTTCACAGAGTCGGATTGGTGCCCCTCCCCAACTCTCACTACCAGAAGGCCAACAGTACCCCCATGCACCAAAGCCAACACACAGTTAAAAATTTCACTCCATCTTTATCAGCCCATTGAAGATTTTGGAGTTCCTGGAGCACACAGCTGTTACAATACTGCTACACCATCATTAGGAGATATATGTTGTAATAAGTAATATAAAGTAAAATAATTAGTACCTGCTAAGGGTACAGGCTTGGGAGTGGGTGGGAAACTGGGGACCTGGGTGTGCAGGGCACATTGGTGGTGGACTGGTGCTGAAATACTGAATATCTGGAACAACTGTACTGTGAATAACTTTGTAATTTATGGTGTTTAAATAAAGATAAAGATATTTTCCTCTTCTCTAGCAAAGTGCCTCTGACAGGACTGGAACTTCAGTGCACAGACTTACACGTTGCACCCACATGCAGTGCACAGGCTTACATGGACACCCACACATGCAGTGCGCAGGCTTACGTGCACCCACACATGCAGCATACAGGCTCAAACGTTGCACCCACATATGCAAAGCACAGGCTTATGTACACCCGCACAGCTGGTAAGAAGGAAGCTGACTTGCTGTTTTCTCCCATTGCAACTTGGAGTGTGTAGTTTGGAGTCTTTGTGAAGATTTCCACACTGAACATCTGAACATTTGTACGACCCCTGTGTCTCCCATCGGCACCAATTATAAGGAAAGCATCCTGTGCTGACACGCATCTTCCTCTGGCCCCACGAGCCCTGGCAAAGACAAATGCCTTGGGTCTCTGGATTAGTGGGGAGCTGTTGCTGTCACAGGGCAGTCCCAGGCTCAGGGGCTTAACTTGGCAACAGAATCTTTCATAGACTCCATTCAGTGCAGCTTGGGGCGGAAAGTTCTACAAATTAAAGAGCAAGGCAACAGAAAAAAACAAACCTTGAGCTACCTTTAATGTCTAGCCTCCATATCTTGCAGTTATTTAAGCCACGCGGTCTGTCATATATTGGCAGTCAAGCAAACTGATACAGTAGTCCAGTGGTGAGAACCCAGTCAAGGAGGGCAACAATAGCCTTTGAGATAGACCATTGCCCCAGCCCATGTTTTTTTCCATGAACCACTTTCCTGGAGAAGCACAAGTTTACCCAGTCTCTGCATCTACCTCAAAGTTCAATACCTTCTGTTGTGATGTAATGAGCAAAATCATATTTAAATCCAGGCATCTGATTTCCTTGACAATGCGACACAATACCTTTCTCAAAAAACTTAGGTGGCATCTAAGTCTAATAACTGAGAGGGGAAACAACTCAAATGTCCAAGGACAGATGAGTAGAGAAAGGAGTTATAGTATATGCAGAATGAATTCTACTAAAATTTGTATGGGATTGTAAGACACCTGAATAGTCAAAGCAATACTGAGAGGAAAGAAGATGGAGGTCTTGTATTTCCTGGCTTTAGATTATGCTATAAAGGCATGGGAATCAAGCATATAGGGTACTGGTATAAAGGCAGACTCTCAGACTAATGGAATAAAGTTGAGAGCCCAGAGATAAATCGTTAGGATATATGAAAGTTAATCTATGGACAAAGGATCTCGCTTCAGGAAGTGGAGCAAAGAATGTCTTCGATAAAACATGTGGGGGAAATGAATGGGCCACATGCAAAAGGTGAAGCTGGACCCCCACTCAGACCGGTCCACTGAAGCTAACACAGAGCAGATGAAAGACCTTGAGATTAAACAAGAATGCATAAAATATGTTGAGGAAAACATAGGTGAACTATCTCTAGGATATAAATAAACCTCAGAGACGATTTTATTTCATCTGCAAAGGAAACAAAATAAACAAACAGGGCCACATCAAACATGGAAGTTTTTTGGCAAAAGAAACTTGGGCTAAAATGAAAAAGATGCCATACAAAATTGGAGAAATATTTGCATATCATACACCAGATAAAGAGCTAATATCCAAGATATACAAATCTCAATAGCAAAGATCAATATATAAACTGCTAAAAACATACTTTGAAATTTTTGAAATGGCATATTTGATGAAGAGTACTTTTTTTTGCTTTTCTTTTTCTTTTCTTTTTTTTTCCTTCTTTTTGTTCTTTCTCATTTTTTAGCAAAATGGCTAAGAATATTTGTATACATGCCATTCACCCTTACCTGGTATTGTATTCTCAATGTCACGACTGGTGTGGCCATCTTCACTAGGTCCCTAGCTTCCAGCTAAGTGCCTAACAATCATTTCTCAAAAAAAAAATTTTTTTTTGGTTAATAGTGTAACTAATTGAAGAATGGGTGAAAGATCTTATATCATGGTATGCTCTAGAACTTCCATGTAGGTACAACTTGGGTAGGAAATTGGTGAGCATGAGTGTCTAGTGATGTTTGCTAATTTTAAAAGTGTTCTTTTAATTGGCATGAGTTCATTTGGGCCAGACATGGAGATAGTTAGGGAATAAAACTGGCTTGAGCCATTTTTTGGAGCAGAAGACACCAGCCCTCTCTGGATTCATTCACTGAGCATCTCCATGGATCTTGGGAGGGTGATGAAGGAGAGACTGGTGAGACGTGGGGGTCAGAGCTGGGGTCCTGATGCTTGGGATCCTTTCAGGGGAACCGAGGAGACAAGACAAATTCATCATGCTGAGCTAACCAGTCCCGAGAGCGTGAAGTTAGACATTGCAAAATAGATGGGGTACAGCGCATACAGGCCACCTCAGTGGCCAAGAAAAGACTCCCAAAAAAGGTCTGCTCCGAACTGAAGCGATTTGTTTTCTGTTCAGTTTCCAGCACCACCGACATACAAATAGAGATGGATGTCAAAAGGAAACTGGAGAAAGGTCAGAGATGGCGTTGAAATAAATAAAACAGGTGATTAATGAGAGAAAGACTAGAAAACCAAAAGATCTATGAGAAGATCGATAGTTATGGCGGCAGAACACAGAGGAATTTTAAGAGAGAGAGAAGGAGAGTTTTCAAGGAACCTCAGGTTGGTCTATCCTTTCGCCCAGCTCTGCTCTGGTCGCATGGTCTGGAGATCCAGAGGGGAAAGTGGACTCTGTGCCAACCTCTGGTCCCAGGAGCTCCCCTCCCCTCCGTGTATCTCGGACTTAGGCTTCCTGAGAGCCAGTCTGTGAGGAGCTGGTGTTTGGGAACTGCTCAGAGACACCCACACGCTCATGGTTCTACCTGTTTCTTCATTTCTGCTTTCCTTTATCTATCTCTCCCACACCCCCGCAATCCTAAAATGCCCACTGAGGAACTAAAGGGTCAAACCATTCTCTACCCATTAGCAAATGTCAGCCCACCATCGGAAACAGGGTCCAAGAACCCCAATCACTTTTTCAGAGGGAAACAGGCAACAGCAGGGTGAGAAGAGAAGAAGCTCCACTGAGATGAAAAAATACTGGATGAATGGGTTGGAATGTTGTTCCCCAGTTGCTCTCAAAATAGCAATGCTCTCAGTGAGAATGACATTAAAAGAGCATGCATTTATTTCTAGATAGAAGCTACCATAAAGGCCTAAAATAAATTGGCCAGAGAGCTTAATGAATGAAAAGTTACTTTAATGCAGGTTTAATAAGTGCATTTCCAGAAGAATGAAAAGTAGGCTGAGACAGAATCGGGAGACCCCATTCCACAGACTTAGAACAACTTAGAGAAGCCCATTCTCCCGCTGGGGGAAAAACAAGGCAGGAACTGCCGACCAGAATGTTTAGCTCAAGTCTTTTATCTCAGTGTCCAGACTCTTTGGGTGTGAGGCAGGGCTGTCTTACTGTAAAATCTAAGAGCGCTCCAAACGACTGTTCTCTCATCACCATTCCCTCAGCGGGCCCCCAGCCGGGTATCCCTGCAAGCACGCTCACACATATCTATGCATGCACACATGCTATCATGCACGCACACCAATATACTATCACCTACCCCCAATCCTGCGTGTCTGATTCATCAGTATCTACAGGAGCCGGAAGGGGGTGCAACAATTGCATTGTTTCCGACAGTGAACTCTGAACTGGAGCACACCCACAGATGACAAGCCCAAAGTGCCACCAGCCTGCCCTCCTTCCAGCGCCAGTTGCAAATCCCCGGTGCCCCGGCAGACGACCTTTGCCCATATAGCTTTTAATGGAGGGTTCCCACGCCTCCCTTTCAGGAATTCCTAGAATGACTACACAAAGCCAGGAAACACTTTACAGTTACAGTCTTGCCCACATTAAGTTAATGCTTTAGTCAATGACGAATCTCCTATGTGCTGGAGTCCCTATATATAGCCTAGGTGTGCAGGGAAGCCAGTCCATCTGGGTTTGTATAAGTGCTGTCTAGGATGTTTGCACAACAAAAACTGCTTATTGACACATTCCTCCAACTGCATCTCCATTGTTAAGGGAGGAATGGTCTCCCTGTTTGCCAGGTTCTTCTAAGGGACTTCGACCCAGGAACAGTCAATTAGGAGAGGTGGGCAGGGAAAAGGGGCCCCCTCCTGAATGGCACAGCGCTTTCAAGTTCCATCCACATACCACCCCCTACTCACCAATGTTGTCATTAACTAGAAGGGTCCCCAAATTTCTATTGTTCAAGAGCTTTTTATAACCCCACCACTGCTGGGAACCAAGGGTTAAGATAGAATGAAGAGAAAGGCAGAAGGGGCAGATAATTGAAACCTGATATCCGAAAACCACCCAGGCCAGGCTCCTTGTCTGCTCTATCTCTGCTCTTCCCAGCTGGAGGAACTGGCCCAGAGATAAGCCCATTATAAGGAAGTTTATCCCAAAATACTGAGGCCTTCAGATATGCAAAAGTGCAGTCCAGATAGAGAGCTATGCAATTGACCAATTGGTTGTTGTGATGATTCCTGGATCTGAGCAGTAAATAAATAGTAAACGGATAGGACAGTTGGGGCTCTCAGTGCATGAGGCTAGTTAGCCGCATTTTGACCTCATGCTCTATCTCTCATTGTTTGTCTTGTTTCTTAATCCTCCATAGCAACACTGCTTAAACCCGGTCCTCACCTCCCCACCAGCTGGGCTGGTCCCTGGTAACCTCCACCATCTTCCCTTCCCGGAGTTCAGGGCTGGAGCCCAAGGGGTCCACCTTGATCTCCCCATTTGTTCCTTACAGAGACCTCAGCCCCTGACCAGAAGCTCATTTGCGGGTCACACCTTGAAATGCCTGCTTAGTCCAAACCTAGTGTAGTCAAAGGAAACCTATGACCACTAAGACAACTGCATCAAGAAACTAAGTTAATGGAGTGCTATGCCAGGGACTGGGAACAAAGGCCAGCTCCATATGTTCCCAAGCAGTGCACAGAGAGCTGGGGTTGGTGCACCTCGCCTGAGGTTGGGCAAGGCCCCCCCGAGCATGTGAAGCTGCTCAGACCCCTGAATCTGGGGTTCCCGGGGAGCCATTCTAAGGATTGTCAGGCCTTCAGGGCCGCAACCAGTGTTAAAGGTTCCACGTCGGCCAGGGTTTCAATTCAGAGCTGGGGCATAAAAATGCCTGTCCCCTGTCCACTCTATTTATTTCCCCTAGTGTTTATAGTACCACATAGCTCAACTCTACTCGAACCAGGCGTGTAATGAGGACACGGGTTGCTCTTTTGCTCTCACGCACCGCCCGGAGCCACACATGAGTAAGGAGCCAGTGGCAGGTGGTAGCTCCAGGCCCCATGCAGTAAAGGCAGCAGCATTCGCCATAGGTGGTGGGCAGTGCTGGCTGGACCAGAAAAAGCTCTGCAGTTGGTAAGTATCGCAAGAAGCTGGGTTCTCGTAAACAGCTGCCAAACAATGCTGTCTGGAAAAGGGA
>JAJIBD010028211.1:0-27774 GCA_021461705.1 Cryptotis parvus
AAATAGTGAAACAGTAATGTCTTTTAATGCACTGCATTCCATGAAAAACAGGAAAGTTTATTTGGAAGGAATATAAAGAGGAAAGAAATGACATGAAGCCCGCCAAGTAGTTTAGGGAGTGCAGGGGAGGAGGGGAGGTGTGGAACATTGGTGATGGAAGATGGGTTTAGGTGGAGGGTGCGTGTTGGGAACACTGTAGAGAGCCAAAACTCTACATGAGCATCTTTCAATTTAATAAGAAAAAAAAAAAAAAAAGAAGGTAAAACAAACTTTGCTCCACTTTCCTGAGCTTTGTGCTCAAAAAACCCCCAGCTGGCTGCTTAGGGTTACTCCTGGCTCTGCACTCACCCTTTATCCTGGTGGTGCTTGAGGAACCATATAGGATGCCAGGGTTGAACCTAGGTCTGCTGATACAAAGCAAATGCCTACCTACTGTACTATTTCTCAGAAACACCAAACTTTACTCCTAACACTTTGAAATATTTCCTTTCACTAGGGCTTGGATCAATTAAACCTGGGTAGGCTACGTGTAAGGCCAGCTCCTTACCTGTTCTGCTCTCAAATTCAGTTTTATATGTTTCTGAGAATACTATATATCTATTTGATTCTAATTATTTTGCTGAATACATTGCCATATTTTTCTTATCTTATAAACTCATTTAAAATTATTGGGTCATATATTTATTTCATTACTGTATCACTGTCTTCCGTTCATCATCGATTTGCTTTCGATCGGGCACCAGGCATTATCTCCGTATGTCCTGTATCATGCTAGTGAGAGCCCCAAGGCATCTACTTCTCCAGGAACATAAAGAGCCTCAAACCATTACATCAGGTCATGGGAATAAGATCTATAATTGTTACTGGTATTTGGCATATCAAATACGACATGGGAGGCTTGCCAGGATCTGCCGTGCATTAGCACACACTTGTAGTCACCTCTAAATACAGCATTGTGGGATGAACTGCGTGGCTGCTTGTAGGTTAATGACTTCTGCTGGGTGGAGTTCTGACGAGAGTGAAGATGTGGAAAATGGTGCCCCTCATGGAGTGGGGCTGCCATTTTCTCTCTAAATAAATTATATTCACAAAAATATACAGCTGAGGGCGGGTGATAGCACAGTGGAGCACAGCATTTGCCCTGCTGGCGTAGCCGAGCCAGTTCCAATGCCCAGCATCCCATATGGTCCCTGAGCACCGCCAGGAGGTAATTCTGAGTGGAAGAGCCAGGGTAACTCCTGTGTGTTTGGGTGTGACCGAAAAGGAAAAAAAAATTGTATAGCTGATCCGGTTCAATCCCGCCATCCCATATAGTCCCCCTAAGCCAGGCAAGAGTAATTTCTCACTGTGACCAATAGGTAAACTCTGAGCAGCATTATTGGGGTGGCCAAAATCAAACAAACAAAAAAACACCCTTTATTTTGGGGAGACCAGAGTGAGCACAGCGGGAAGTATACGTTTGTCATCAAGTAGATGTTTTGTCAGCGCCTAAACACCTCCTGGCTGTTGGTTATTTGGATTACAGCAAAATTTACATAATAATATGAAGACTTTTGTTGCTGGAGATAAGACACTGGGGCCCTCAGATAGAAAGGAAGGCCCAGGTGGTTTCTTGCTCAGTTCAAACCTCAAGGAGGAAGAGACCAGGAAGCACCACAAACAAGTCTGTGCTCCGTGTGGACAATAGTTGCCGGATCTAAGCCGCACCTAACGCCACTTGATCTGTGAGGACCCAGGGATGAATTGTTGCCACGCTGAGCCTCAGGGCATTACGAATTAAAGCCTGGATTAGATTTAAATCTTTTAGTTTCAGAAAAGAATGCGAGAATGGCCTCCATCAAATGCCGAATTCTTATTTCAAGGACAGGCAGATTGTAGATAAAAACAAAGAGACTTATACTACTGAAGAAATAAACTAAGGCAATTAATTTCAAATAATTTTATTTGGGGGGAGGGGTTCTGGGTTTATATCTCCCAATGCTCAGGGGCTATTCCTGATTCTGTGCTCATTGGGGATCACCTTAGTTGTGTTGCTGACCCATATGTGATGCCAGGGAGTTGAACTGGGGTCAGTCACATGCAATGCAAGCACATTGGCTCCTATACTACCACTCCAGACCAGTACGCACTCATTATAAATGGCCGAGTTACAGACCTGTGAATTATGTGATAATAAAATGACACTCTCAAGGGAAAAGCCAAACGCTGCATTTGGGGTGAGGGTTTTTTATTTCACAAGTGGTGATCAGGAGTTCTGAGTCTACTTAGGACTCTTAGACTGTGCTGGAGATCCCCAAGGCCACACCAGTTGTGTCTTGGGGACTTCAGGAGCCTATCCCAGTAATGTTCAGGGGCAATGTGGTGCCAGAACTCTACCTGGGACTTTGGAGTCGCAATCAGGCGATGCACTTTAACTAATCTATGTGTCCAGTAGAGTTTTACAGATAGTGAATGGTGCTATGTGGTGTAATATGTCTAAGGTTTGGCTATGAGTGGATGTTTGGGTGGTGGAACAGGACTATATATTTCCTTAGATGTTCCAAGCATCCTCAGCATCTCATGTAACTTAGGAGCTTGTCAGACAATATGCACTTTGGAATGAGGAGAAAAGTGACAATAAAGCCAGGATTCTGGTCTCTAAGCATGTCCCAGAAACCGTCTAGCACCAAGATTTCTAAATTCCTTTCAGGGGGGCCGCAGGGCGATAGCCCGCGGTAGGGGCGTGCCTTGCGGCGCCCTGCCCATGCTGACCTAGTTACCCGGCATCCCATACAATCCAAAGGCACCCCCAGGGTAATTCTGAGGTGCAGAGCCAGGAGAAACCCCTGAGCATTGCCGGTGTGACCAAAAAAAAAATAAATTCCCTGCAGTGTCAGGAAGCTGGTAGTCTGGCTCCAGAGTCACAAAGTCTTGTTCTATAGCTTAAAAAGCAGCAAGTACTGGCTTAAAGAGTTTGAATATCTTCAAGATTGTTGATACTGTGCGCAAAAAATTACCAATTTTCCTCTTAAGAGACATTTTCAGAGAAAAATAATTTTCCTGTTCTACTCTCCTGCCCCTAAACTAGATCTCTCTCAGGTCACATGCCTTTTTCTTGGAGCCAGATTTGTACATCACATACATAGTCGACGCTGCCATCCTGATCCCATCTGAGCTCTGAGTTGATTGCTGCCTGGAACATCAGCAAGCTGCATTTTTAAAATCACTGATGCACTCCAGGCACTGGAGAGGAGGGCGCGAAGCAGCCAAAAATTGGAAGTCGAGAAGCAGCTGGACAAGAGGTAAGTGACTAGCTGACCCACCTCGCAGGACACTAAGTCAGAAGGAAGGTTAAGGACTTGAGGATCTCTGTGCGAGTGTCTGGAACCAACACCCAGTTCTTTTGAAGTGAGAGCAAGAAAAAAGAGCGGTGGTGGACCAGAGTGATAGTCCAGTGGGTAGGACGTTTGCCTTACGGCCGACCGGCCGCCTGCCGGGTTGGTCCTGGCGTCCCGTATGGTCCCCCTGAGCACCGCCAGGAGTAATTCCTGAGTGCAGAGCAGGAGTAACCCTGAGCATTGCTGGGTGTGACCAAAGAAGAAAAAAAGGGCAGTGGCTGGAAGTCCATTCAAAAGCCTTAGCTCGAGTCCACCTCGTAGTCTCAGATAGCCTGGTACCTATCCTTTGGTTGCGGCTATGGAATCTCTTGGAGGGGTTCAAGAAGAAAAGGCTGGCCTACAGAACCCTTGGGGCCGGCAGACTGTGGTGGGTGGAACCGAGCGGCAGAGGAATCACTTTAAAAAAATATTAAACACTGTGATTGACAGATTTTCTCAAGTACCGGTGTCACAAGCATTCATTGTTCAACACCAGTTCCACCACCAATGTGCCCTACCACCACCAAAGGCCACAGCCCACCACCACTCCCATTCCCAAACCAGCCCCTATTTGTTGCATTCCAGTGATCAAGCCAATGTATATATAGGCAAGGTCCTGGGAAGAGACCTGACCGCCTTCACCCTTGGCTGTTATCTAGCGTGGCACACCAGCGTAGAGCCAGCGCAGGCTGTTAAGCATTCTCTTCTCCAAAGTACTGATGATGACGCTGTGGGGTTCTATCCATGCCCACAGGGTCATTGGAGTGAGGCTGAGGGGAGAGGCCTCCATACCCGCTCCAAAACCTGGCTAGCTCGACACAACAACCATGTGTCTGTTGCGCTAGTAGTTTTGTTGAAGCTGACCAGGACCGAGCCAGTTTCCCTAAAGAAATGGATTTGAAAATACTCTTCTTCCCTACTTGGCTCCAGGACCCAGACAACTCCAGGTAGGAGCTTGAGAAATCTTCGGTTCAAGCCTAGAAAGCCTTGACTTGACAGTTAAATCACTGTATCACTGTTTCACTGTCTTCCCGTTCATCATCGATTGCTCAGTGGGCTCGTAACATCTCCTTATGTCCTGTCTCATGCTAGTAGAGGCCCAAGGCGCCTGCTTGCTCCAGGAACATAAAGAGCCATCAGGTTATGGGAATGAGGTCTAAAATTGTTACTGGTATTTGGCATATCAAATACGACACGGGTAGCTTGCCAGGCTCTGCTGTGTAAGTAGCATGCTAAATAATATCATCACGTAAAATAATATCATACGTATCAATAGCATACATAAAATAATATCAGGGAATTTCCACCAAATAGCCTACTAGCCCAATTAACTTGTCTTTAACTCAATTGCCTCCGAGGAGCTTGACGTTAGATGAGTATGTTTGAGGGAGTTGATTTAAGAAAAAGAGGGATTTGGGACCGGGCCCCCCCTGAGCACAGCAAGGACTTCGCTCACTAGGGTGATTCCTGTCTGCAGAGTGGAAGAAAGGCCGCCACTGGCTGGTGCAACCCCGAAGCAATAAAAATGTATTTTTAAAGAGATATCACTGTATCACTGTCATCCCGTTGTTCATCGATTTGCTCGGCGGGCCCCAGTAATATCTCCATGTGTCCTGTCTCATGCTAAGTAGAGCCAAAGGGCATCTACTTGCTCCAGGAACATAAGAGCCTCAATCCATTCAAGAATGAGGTCTATAATTTTACTGGTATTTGGCATATCAACTACAACACGGTGGCTTGCCAGGCTCTGCCGTGCAGGTAGCATACTCTTGCAGTCATCTCTAAGTCCAGCATTTAATGATGAACTGCGGCATAAGCAGCCGGCGAAGGCCAGATGATAAGGCTGGACTGCTGGGTGGAGTTCTGACGAGAGAGAGGGAGTCGGATGTGGAAAATGGAGGCCCTCGTGGAGTGGGGGTCGTCTGGCTTGTTGCAAGGCTCTGCTGGGCTGGCGGGCCAGGGCTAGAACCTGCCATCTCTCCTGGGCTCCTTGTGGCGGCTGGGCACAGGGAGAGCAAGTAGCAGCTCTGCCCCATGTCTGTCTCTGGATCAGCATACCTGGGCCGGATTAAAAAAGCTACTGCAGCAGGGTGGATTTCGATGAGGCGGACTGTGATAGGCTGGTCTGCTGGGTGGAGAAATGTATTTTAAAGATATAGTTAAGACAATACAGGGCTTAAGCTCTTGCCTTCCACCATAGCTAACTCCAGTTAAAATCCTAAGCTCTGCCAGGACGGATCCCTAAGTACGCAACTAGACTTAAGTGCAGTCAGGTGGCCACTAAAAAAAAAATAAGTAAGAACACATATATTTTATATTTTTATCTTGTAAATGGAATATGTTTTGTTTTTTGTCTGGGGATGTGAAATTTATCAAATGTCTGAACAGTGCTGCGACAGCGCAGTCTTGCTTGATTTGCTGATACATGTCTCAGAATAAATTCAATTAACTTCATTCCTTCAGTAACCACCTTCTAAACGAATTAATTAGCCAGTGTGGAGGAATCTGGAAGACAGGCAGGCCCCCCCCTGTACTGGCTACTTCTATTCCTTCCAGCCATTCCTGAAGACACAGAGGGTAATCGTGCCTCCTCCGCTCATGGTGAGGCCTGACCAGCAGTTTCAGGTGGTCCTGTTCAAAATGAGAATCTCAGATGCCGCCCCAGACCTCCTCTATCAGAGTCTGACGTTTAACCTGATCTCAGGAGATTTGGGTGATCAGGATCATCTTCGAGGCCCCAGTCCAGGATGCGCAGATGTGCAGGGACCAAGCTGTAGTTTTCATCTACAAAGGGGTAGAAGGTGTGTGTGTGTGTGTGTGTGTGTGTGTGTGTGTGTGTGTGTGTTGAGTAATGTGAGAGAGAGAGAGAGAGAGAGAGAGAGAAGAAGAGAGAGACTGTCTTTCTGTTGTCCTCTAACCTAGGACTGAAAGTGGTGATTGGTGAGTGGGACCAGTGAGAAGTATAGATGGAAGTTCATGGGGAGCCTAATAAGAGGAGCTGGATGGATCAAAGACGCCCCTCAACTTGGATCACAGCCACAGGATGTGTATTACTCTCTGATATGGAACCAATTTCCCCTCTTCCTTAGGGAGCTGAAGCGGAGCCAGCAGGGAGGGAACTGAGCTGTCTCCACACGGACTCTCCAGGTTCATCTGAGAAACAACCAGAACATGTGTTAAACTCCAGAATATAGGTGGGTTGACTCAAAGAAGCTTGCATATCAAAAGCATTTTGCTAGTACATTTTGCAAGTGAGACCAAAAAAGCATCATTTAAAACATTGTTGGAATGTCTAGATGGCACTGATAGTAACAGGGGGATAGGGATGGGGATAGATCAAAGAATGTGATTAATCAGCTGCTTTGCGGGCAGGAGAGGAGTAAAGTCATGGAAGAAATATTCCCAAAGCGCAAACCAGGGAAAGAATCTTTGAAGTAGATGAGGAAGGGAATTATATTTATCGAATCTCTATCCCTGGTGAGGCACTGTGCTAAGTACTCTCTAGTCACATTTCTCCAACTTTAATGTGCTCATGAATCAGTTAAGTGGGATTCCAGTTCAACTCTGTTAGGCTCTGGAGGTCACACCTGAATACTGCACACTGTCTGATGATTTGCCATAAAGCGAGCTTTCCCAACCTTAATGTGCATTTCAATGGCTGAAGAATTGCATAAATGCAGGCTCTGATCAAGAACATCTGGGGGTGGAGCTGAGCGTCTACATTGCCACCAAGTCAAGGTGATGCTTTTTACTGAAGATTGATGGACCATAATTACAGAAGTAGGACTTTAGAAGTAGTGTATTCTAGTGACTCACAGCCTTGAAAACACCCCCAGATTTACCGTGGATGCCCAGATCAAATTCTATGAGTTATCTAGTTATTTCTAATGATACACCAGGACTAAGAACTGCTGAAACCAGTTTTCAATCAGTGTGATAGCTGGTATGTGGGCAAGGGTGGTGCAAGATATGACCAACCTATCTTTACAGTTTTTCAAACTGTGATGTACATTTATTTCTTAGTGGATTTGCATAGTTTCCAAACTATATATGCTCCTCTGTTTTGAGAGTCCAATGTGTTTCCAGAGTGTTTGCCTATTTCCTTTTGAGGGACCAGCCAGCCTCAGAAGAATCAGACATAATCCAATAAACCAGTAAAAATATTAAATATATATGTATATACATGTATATAAATATATAAACAATGTCCTCAGGGAGATAAATAGGGTATTTTATCCGTAAAATAATAGTAGACTTGTTTCTCAGGTGTGAGGTCATGTGAGAATGAGAACAATGATCTAGAAATTCAAGAAATTCTGATGCAGTTTTCATTAGGCAGACACTGGACTCTCCCAACCATGACCATGGCCATTTGTAATGGCAGCATCCATGAAATGATGCCAATACATGACCTACCATGGAACTGAAACACTGAGCTCAGCCTTGCAGCCCCTCAGCTTCCCTTGGAGGAGGAGACAACACTTGTTTGATTTCTACAGCATTTGTCTGGGGGTGGCTGCACTCATATCAGAACCTTTCATTTCAAAAGAGAAGACTAGAGAAGCCTTGTTTGGGCAAGAGACTTGGTAGAGGACCCTAGGAACTTCTAGAGGGAATCAGTCCCTCTCAGAAACTCTTGGTTTGATCAGTCACAGCCAGGACAGAGCCTGACCCATCACTCCATGAAGTCTCAGGGGGCTCAGCCCACTCTTGCTGATCTAATCACTCCACTGCTTTCCTGCCTCTTCCTTCCTCACTCTTTTCTTTTTCAATTTTGCACATTTATTCATTTTTTACAAAGTTGTTCATGATTATTTGTTATAGCCACTCAACATTCCAACACCAATCCCACCACCATGGCACATGCCCACCACCATTATTTCAATTCTTCCAGCCGCCCCCTCAAGTCTGCCCCTATAGGAGGCCTTCAATAATTATTTTATATTGATTGTTATCAATCATTTGCTAAAAATGGTCAAAAACTGTTTCCTTAGAAGATAGGGAAGAAGTGAAGATTGTTGTATCTCACTACAGAGTCATTAAACCCTTGTGTAAGAGATTACTAATGTGTTGTTCCAGGATAAACCTTGTGTGCTTGTATTTTGTTAACCTAGATTGGTTGCCTCTTACTTCACATACCATCAATTTTTGTGCTACTCCTGGTTTATCAGTGTTGTAGAGTTTGAGATGTTGTGCGGTCACAAATGCAGCCACAAGTGCAACGGTGCACTCAGGAATTTCCCAATTTTGAATGCGGTGGCACAGCTCAGAGTTAAATTTTTTTTCCTTTTTTGGGTCACACCTGGCAATGCTCAGGGGTTACTCCTGCTCCTCGCTCCTGGCGGGTGCTTAGGGGGCCATATTGGGATGCAGGGATCGAACCTAGGTCGGACCCGTGCAAGTCAGAGTTAATTTTTTAACTGGATGTGTGCCTCAGTCACTATTATCTCCATTGTCACCTGGCTTTGGCACCCCCAAGAACACAGGCCAGGTAGGAGGTTAGTCCAACCCCTGTCATGGCCATTTTCCTCTCAGAAGCAGGGAGGATCATTTCCTAAAGTGTTCCCTTTGCTCCATCCTCTCCCAGTATATCATGCTCACTTGCTCCTGATCTCAGGAGGAAATAGAAATCCTTGAAGTGAATTGTGCCTGAAAGAGATGTTGGCTGCTGGGATCAGGCCGACCAGGAGTCCAAATTCCAGTCCATCTGTGTTTTAGCTCAGGTAGATCAATTAGCCTCTCTATGGCTCAGCTCCCCATAATGAATATGTTCTCATGTACTCCCATTTGACCCAGCCATACCACTCCTGGGATACTACTCTGGGAAACCAAAAATACGCAGCGGAAACACCATCCCTACTTTTATATTCATAGCAGCATTATTCACAATAGCCAGAATCTGGAAGCAACCAGAGTGCCCGAAAATCGATGACTGGATAAAAAGCTTTGGTACATCTACACAATGGAATACTATGCAGCTGTTAGGAAAAATGAAGTTATAAATTTGCCTATAAATGGATGGACATGGAGAAGATTATGTTGAGCGGGGAAATTAGCCAGAAGGGAGAGAGACAGATACAGAATGACTGCATTTATCTGCATAACATAAATATATATGTACATATTATGATACCAATATCCAAGGTCAAGTGAAACATATATCAGGAGGTCTTGTCAAAGGTGGAAATTATCACAAACGTGTGGGAGTCAGAGGTTAGGTAAGACAGAAAATGGAACAGTGTGCTAATAATTGTCGAGGGTACTAATGCCAACCTAGAACTGAGCATTAAATAGAGGCAAAGGATACACATGACAACCTTTTAATGTATGTTCTGCAATCCATAGTCTGAAGGGAAGGAGAAGAGAAAGAGAGAGAAAGGGAAAGAAATAAAGAACCTGCCATGGAGGTGGACTGGGGGAAAGGGGAGGGAACCGGGGACATTGGTGGTGGGAGATGGGCACTGGTGGAGGGGCGGGTGCTGGAACACTGTATGACCAAAACCCAAATATGAACTTTTCAATTGTATATCTTTTTATTTGTATATCTCACGGTGGTATAATAAAATACTTAAAAAAAGAATATGTTCTCATGAGGGTTTCATGAAATAACATTGTCAATCTCCCAGGACGAGGATTGGAAAGTAGAGGAGCCCAGTCAGGAGAGTTAAGAAATAGAGCAGCCTTGCAATAGCCTGCCTTGGATTGGAATAGCTTCTGGATCTGCATTCCTCCAGCTGATCTGTTGACTGATCATGTTGACTGATCTGTTGACTGATCTGTTGACTGAATGTAACCCCAGTTACATTCTAGGTTTTGGATCTCTTTAAGCTAAAACATTTATGGGTAAGATAGAGCATACAATCCTACATTATGTGCGTATCTTTTTTAAAAATTCTCACTTATGATTAGAAAAATAAAATTAATTCTTATATTTCAAAAATATATAAATTTGTACCTGATGTAATGGTTTGAGGCTCTTTATGTTCCTGGAGCAAGCAGATGCCCTTGGGCTCTACTAGCATGAGACAGGACATAAGGAGATGTTACTGGGGCCCGCTCGAGCAAATCCATGATGAGCGGGAGAGACAGTGATATAGTGATATGCCTGCCAAGGGGGGAGGGGTAAAGGCTCAGGGATGGCAGGGGCGCTGAGCACACTGGGAGGGAATGGTGCACAACATTGCATGCCTGAAACAATTCTATTATGACAGTTTTTAAATCATGGTGCCTTAATTACAAACAAATACATATTAAAAAGTAATTGTTTTAAATTAAGAAAAAACACAAAAGTCTTCCAACGGCTGCAGACGGGCTGTAATCCTCCAGCACCATGCATCTAAGAATTAGGTTGGCGTGAGCAGCACAGTCTCTGGGGTCAGGCAAATTGGGCTCCCATGCTCAGCTCAACAACCGTATGTATGACCTTGGTCTTGATGCTGAACAGCCCCCAGTCTGGACTCTCTCCTTTCTGAAGGTGGGTCTGGGAGAATGGGCAGCCAGGGTAGGTGCCCTGTCCCCACTGAGTGATTGGGCTCACTCATGGGCTCATGCCCCAGGCATGAGTCTGGGTGACTGTAAGCCTGGGAGAGTGGCTGGAAGTGGAGCCTGGAAACCCGTAAGTCTGGGAGAGAGGTGAGAGGGAGGCGGGGAGAGCCTGCTTTCAGCTTCCCTGGGATGAGTCGTCACTTCCCTACGCAGCTTTCCAGGCCCCAAAGCAGCGGGGATGTCGGTTCTGAGTATCCTGAGACTCTGAGCTCACACAATTACAACCTGGGAGAGAGAGACAGACAGACAGACAGACAGAGATAGACAGAGACAGACAGAGGCGAGTGACTGAAGAAACCTCAAGTCTCCTGGAACATGAGCCCCAGGGCCGACAAAACCCACCACTCTGCCTGGGCTTCTCTACTCTGGCCCAGAGCACCATAGGCCTCCATCACTTGCCTGAGTGGCTCCATCCATCTGCTGGGCTTGCTAATACCAGCTTGAATGAGCAAGGAGCAGTCTCCTGCACTACAGACACCAAAGGGAAAGCTTGCTCCTAGTCCTCCTCTACTCCAGGGATCCAGGCTAGAACTTGCTAACTGGGCCAGTGGTTTCCACCTTCCACACACTGGCCAGTTCAATGGAACAGTGGGTGAAATTTTCTGGTTTAGCCGCTACAAGACTGGGGGAATGATTGGAAGCCACAGGTTGACGAACAGGGAACTGGACCATTGCTTGGAGTCCGGGCTGCCATGGGGAAGGAGAAAGAGCAACAGCAAAGGAGAGGAAGGCTGGACCACTCACCACAGGGTTCTGCTAGTCCCCTAAATCTTCCTGTCTAGAGGCTTACTGGAGGTATGGGGCCTATTCTAGGGTCTATGAAATATCCAAGTCAGGGGTGGGGAGGCCAAGACTTTTCACCCAACTCCTCTGGTATTTGCAGGGCACCTGTAAACCATATCCTTTTTCATATTATATAATCATAAGAGTTTATTCTTCTAGATCTCCAAGGACTAAGAAAGGTTAGGGATATTTAAAATGATCCATCCAAAGCACACTGAGTAATTACACACAAATTGAAATAAATTAGTGAGCATTGTATATTAAAACTGAGTGTGGTCTGGAATAATTAGAGTTTGCAAACCTGCAAACATTATATATTGAAGATAAGTGGTGGGCTGAAATAGCGATCAGGATAAACATACAAAAATTGGTTCACACACACATAGACTAATAGCAGTCAAATATATAGATACAAACACAGAACCCCAAAAGTTTTTCTTCCTTCCTTCCTTCCTTCCTTCCTTCCTTCCTTCCTTCCTTCCTTCCTTCCTTCCTTCCTTCCTTCCTTCCTTCCTTCCTTCCCTTCCTTCCTTCCTTCCTTCCTTCCTTCCTTCCTTCCTTCCTTCCTTCCCTTCCTTCCTTCCCTTCCTTCCTTCCTTCCTTCCTTCCTTTCCCTTCCTTCCTTCCTTCCTTCCTTCCTTCCTTCCTTCCTTCTTTTTCTTTCTAGCTTTCTTGCTCTCTTGCTTTCTTACGTTCTCTTTCTTTAAAGAAGCTGTTTTCTATCAACCTTATTTCCATTTCCTTTTTTAAGGTTCTGAGAAAGAACAGCTTGGGAATGGTTCCTGCCCACTTGGTGGCCTGAACAGGGAGAGCTATAGACATGCCTTTTGGAGACTGAAGCCTGGCGCCATCCAGGCTTCAGTAGGAAATGTCCAAATCAGACTGGAGGGTGCCTGTGCTCCTACACACCTGTTTCCAGTCTCAACTCAGGGAGCTGGGACAGTCTATTGACCTGTAATCCCTCCCCGGTGTCAACCTTTCCCTTGACCGCTGCCCTCCATTTCCATCTCCTCAGACTCTGAGCAGAAGCAGAGACCAGGCATTTCCTCCCATAGGTGTTCCTGGGCATTTGTGTCTTGCTCAGCAGAACATGCCTGGGTCAACATTGACCTCATGAGATTGCACCTGGTGAGTGATCTTTTTAACAAAGGACAGCAGTAATGTCCTCCATTACTGTGCAGGTGGAGTCAAATCAAAAGGGCCATGCACAAACTTTCCCTGGCCTTAAGGGACTCATCACTACACTGACAATGTTTGCGTTCAGTTTTGAAGCCATACCTGATGGTGCTCAAGGATCAATCCTGGCAGTATTTAATGGGCTTTGGGGACCGAAGGTGGTGCAGGGATTAGAACCCAGGTACGATCGTGTGCAAAGCAAGTGCCCACCCATTGTACAATCTCTCTGGCCAACTATTGTTTTTCAAGTTATATATTAAGATTTAAAGATATTGTCCTCCAGGCTTTCCAGAGTCGGGATTGGGTGCCCCTCCCCAACTCTCACTACCCAGAAGGCCAGCAGTACCCCCATGCACCAAAGCCAACACACAGTTAAAAATTTCACTCCATCTTTATCAGCCCATTGAAGATTTTGGAGTTCCTGGAGCACACAGCTGTTACAATACTGCTACACCATCATTATGAGATATATGTTGTAATAAGTAATATAAAGTAAAATAATTAGTACCTGCTAAGGGTACAGGCTTTGGGGTGGGGTGGGAAACTGGGGACCTGGAGTGGCAGGCACAATGGTGGTGGGACTGGTGCTGAAATACTGAATATCTGGAACAACTGTACTGTGAATAACTTTGTAATTTTGGTGTTTAAATAAAGATAAAGATATTTTCCTCTTCTCTAGCCAAAGTGCCTCTGACAGGACTGGAACTTCAGTGCACAGACTTACCACGTTGCACCCACACATGCAGTGCACAGGCTTACATGGACACCCACACATGCAGTGCACGAGGCTCACGTGCACCCACACATGCAGCATACAGGCTTAAGCGTTGCACCACACATATGCAAAGCACAGGCTTACATGTACACCCGCATGGCTGGTAAGAAGGAAGCTGACTTGCTGTTTTCTCCCATTGCAACTTGAGTGTGTAGTTTGGAGTCTTTGTGAAGATTTCCACACTGAACATCTGAACATTTGTACTTCGACCCCTGTGTCTCCCATCGGCACTCAATTATTAAGGAAAGCATCCTGTGCTGACACGCATCTTCCTCTGGCCCCACGAGCCCTGGCAAAGACAAATGCCTTGGGTCTCTGGATTAGTGGGAGCTGTTGCTGTCATAGGGCAGTCCCAAGGCTCCAGGGGCTTAGCAGCAACAGATCTTTCATAGACTCCATTCAGTGCAGCTTGGGGCGGAAAGTTCTACAAATTAAAGAGCAAGGCAACAGAAAAAAACAAACCTTGGCTACCTTTAATGTCTAGCCTCCATATCTTGCAGTTATTTAAGCCACGCGGTCTGTCATATATTGGCAGTCAAGCAAACTGATACAGTAGTCCAGTGGTGAGAACCCAGTCAAGGAGGGCAACAATAGCCTTTGAGATAGACCATTGCCCCAGCCCATGTTTTCCATGAACCACTTTCCTGGAGAAGCACAAGTTTACCCAGTCTCTGCATCTACCTCCAAAGTTCAATACCTTCTGTTGTGATGTAATGAGCAAAATCATATTTAAATCCAGGCATCTGATTTCCTTGACAATGCGACACAATTTTCTCAAAAAAACTTAGGTGGCATCTAAGTCTAATAACTGAGAGGGAAACAACTCAAATGTCCAAGGACAGATGAGTAGAGAAGGAGTTATAGTATATGCAGAATGAATTCTACTAAAATTTGTATGGGATTGTAAGACACCTGAATAGTCAAAGCAATACTGAGAGGAAAGAAGATGGAGGTCTTGTATTTCCTGGCTTTAGATTATGCTATAAAGGCATGGGAATCAAGCATATAGGGTACTGGTATAAAGGCAGACTCTCAGACTAATGGAATAAAGTTGAGAGCCCAGAGATAAATCGTTAGATATATGAAAGTTAATCTATGGACAAAGGATCTCGCTTCAGGAAGTGGAGCAAAGAATGTGTCTTCGATAAAACATGTGGGGGAAATGAATGGCCACATGCAAAAGGTGAAGCTGGACCCCACTCAGACCGTCCACTGAAGCTAACACAGAGCAGATGAAAGACCTTGAGATTAAACAAGAATGCATAAAATATGTTGAGGAAAACATAGGTGAACTATCTCTAGGATATAAATAAACCTCAGAGACGATTTTATTTCATCTGCAAGGGAAACAAAATAAACAAACAGGGCCACATCAAACATGGAAGTTTTTTGGCAAAAGAAACTTGGGCTAAAATGAAAAGATGCCATACAAAATTGGAGAAATATTTGCATATCATACACCAGATAAAGAGCTAATATCCAAGATATACAAATCTCAATAGCAAAGATCAATATATAAACTGCTAAAAACATACTTTGAAATTTTTGAAATGGCATATTTGATGAAGAGTACTTTTTTGCTTTTCTTTTTTCTTTTCTTTTCTTTTTCCTTCTTTTTTGTTCTTTCTCATTTTTAGCAAAATGGCTAAGAATATTTGTATACATGCCATTCACCCTTACCTGGTATTGTATTCTCAATGTCACGACTGGTGTGGCCATCTTCACTAGGTCCCTAGCTTCCAGCTAAGTGCCTAACAATCATTTCTCAAAAAAAATTTTTTTTTGGTTAATAGTGTAACTAATTGAAGAATGGGTGAAAGATCTTATATCATGGTATGCTCTAGAACTTCCATGTAGGTACAACTTGGGTAGGAAATTGGTGAGCATGAGTGTCTAGTGATGTTTGCTAATTTTAAAAGTGTTCTTTTAATTGGCATGAGTTCATTTGGGCCAGACATGGAGATAGTTAGGAATAAAACTGGCTAAAGCCATTTTTGGAGCAGAAGACACCAGCCCTCTCTGGATTCATTCACTGAGCATCTCCATGGATCTTGGGAGTGGGTGATGAAGGAGAGACTGGTGAGACGTGGGGGTCAGAGCTGGGGTCCTGATGCTTGGGATCCTTTCAGGGAACCGAGGAGACAAGACAAATTCATCATGCTGAGGCTAACCAGTCCCGAGGCGTGAAGTTAGACATTGCAAATAGATGGAATTTTGGCGCATACAGGCCACCTCAGTGGCCAAGAAAAGACTTCGGCAAAAGGTCTGCTCCGAACTGAAGCGATTTGTTTTCTGTTCAGTTTCCAGCACCACCGACATACAAATAGAGATGGATGTCAAAGGAGCTGGAGAAAGGTCAGAGATGGCGTTGAAATAAATAAAACAGGTGATTAATGAGAGAAAGACTAGAAAACCAAAGATCTATGAGAAAATAGATCGATAGTTATGGGCAGAACACAGAGGAATTTTAAGAGAGAGAGAAGGAGAGTTTTCAAGGAACCTCAGGTTAGGTCTATCCTTTCGGCCCAGCTCTGCTCTGTCGCATGGTCTGGAGATCCAGAGGGAAAGTGGACTCTGTGCCAACCTCTGGTCCCAGGAGCTTCCCCTCCCCTCCTGTATCTCGGACTTAGGCTTCCTGAGAGCCAGTCTGTGAGGAGCTGGTGTTTGGGAACTGCTCAGAGACACCCACCGTTCATGTTCTACCTGTTTCTTCATTTCTGCTTTCCTTTATCTATCTCTCCCACACCCCCGCAATCCTAAAATGCCCACTGAGGAACTAAAGGGTCAAACCATTCTCTGCCTGTTAGCAAATGTCACGTCCACCATCGGAAACAGGGTCCAAGAACCCCAATCACTTTTTCAGGGGGAAACAGGCAGCAGCAGGGTGAGAAGAGAAGAAGCTCCACTGAGATGAAAAATACTGATGAATGGGTTGGAATGTTGTTCCCCAGTTGCTCTCAAAATAGCAATGCTCTCAGTGAGAATGACATTAAAGAGCATGCATTTATTTCTCAGATAGAAGCTACCATAAAGGCCTAAAATAAATTGGCCAGAGAGCTTAATGAATGAAAAAGTTACTTTAATGCAGGTTTAATAAGTGCATTTCCAGAAGAATGAAAAGTAGGCTGAGACAGAATCGGGAGACCCCATTCCACAGACTTAGAACAACTTCAGAAGCCCATTCTCCCGCTGGGGAAAAACAAGGCAGGAACTGCCGACCAGAATCACAAGCTCAAGTCTTTATCTCAGTGTCCAGACTTTGGGTGTGAGCAGGGCTGTCTTACTGTAAAATCTAAGAGGCAACTCCAAGCGACTGTTCTCTCATCACCATTCCCTCAGCGTCCCCAGCGGCATCCCTGCAAGCACGTTCACACATATCTATGCATGCACACATGCTATCATGCCTCTACACCAATATACTATCACCCCTGCTACCCCCAATCCTGCGTGTCTGATTCATCAGTATCTACAGGAGCCGGGAAGGGGGTACAACAATTGCATTTGTTTCCGACAGTGAACTCTGAACTGGAGCACACCCTCAATGACAAGCCCAAGTGCCACCAGCCTGCCCTCCTTCCAGCGCCAGTTGCAAATCCCTGGTGCCCCGGCAGACCCTAGACCTTTGTCCCATATAGCTTTTAATGGGAGGGTTCCCACGCCTCCCTTTCAGGAATTCCCTAGAATGACTCACACAAGCCAGGAAACACTTTACAGTTACAGTCTTGCCCACATTAAGTTAATGCTTTAGTCAATGACGAATCTCCTATGTGCTGGAGTCCTATATATAGCCTAGGTGTGCAGGAAGCCAGTCCATCTGGGTTTGTATAAGTGCTGTCTAGGATGTTTGCACAACAAAAACTGCTTATTGACACATTCCTCCAACTGCATCTCCATTGTTAAGGGAGGAATGGTCTCCTGTTTGCCAGGTTCTTCTAAGGGACTCGACCCAGGAACAGTCAATTAGGAGAGGTGGGCAGGGGAAAGGGCCCCCTCACTGAATGGCACAGCGCTTTCAAGTTCCATCCACATACCACCTACTCATCAATGTTGTCATTAACTAGAAGGGTCCCCAAATTTCTATTGTTCAAGAGCTTTTTATAACCCCACCACTGCTGGGAACCAAGGGTTAAGATAGAATGAAGAGAAAGGCAGAAGGGGGCAGATAACTGAAACCTGATATCGGAAAACCACCCAGGCCAGGCTCCTTGTCTGCTCTATCTCTGCTCTTCCTGCTGGAGGGAACTGGCCCAGAGATAAGCCCATTATAAGGAAGTTTATCCCCAAAATACTGAGGCCTTCAGATATGCAAAAGTGCAGTCCAGATAGAGAGCTGTGCAATTGACCAATTGGTTGTTGTGATGATTCCTGGATCTGAGCAGTAAATAAATAGTAAGCGGATAGGACAGTTGGGGCTCTCAGTGCATGAGGCTGTTAGCCGCTTGACCTCATGCTCTATCTCTCATTGTTTGTCTTGTTTCTTAATCCTCCATAGCAACACTGCTTAAACCCGGTCCTCACTCCTCCCCACCAGCTGGGCTGGTCCCTGGTAACCTCCACCATCTTCCCTTCCGGGAGTTCAGGGGCTGGAGCCCAAGGGGTCCACCTTGATCTCCCATTTGTTCCTTATAGAGACCAGCCCTGACCAGAAGCTCATTTTGGGTCACACCTTGAATTGCCTGCTTAGTCCAAACCTAGTGTAGTCAAAGGAAACCTATGGACCACTAAGACAACTGCATCAAGAAACTAAGTTAATGGAGTGCTATGCCAGGGACTGGGAACAAAGGCCAGCTCCATATGTTCCCAAGCAGTGCACAGAGAGCTGGGGTTGGTGCATCTCGCCGGGTTCAGGGCAAGGCCCGAGCATGTGAAGCTGCTCAGACCCTGTGGATCTGGGGTTCCCCGGGGGCCATCCTAAGGATGCTTGTGGGCCTTCAGGGCCACAACCAGTGTTAGGACCCACGTGGGCCAGGAGTTTCAATTCAGAGCTGGGGCATGCAAAATGTGTGCCCCTGTCCACTGAGCTATTTCCCCTAGTGTTTTATAATACCACATAGCTAAACTCTACTGGAACCAGGCGTGGGAAGGAGACACGGGGGGTTGCTCTTTAGCTCACGGCACTGCCTGAGCCACATGAGAGAGCCAGTGGCAGGTGTAGCTCCAGGCCCATGGTGGGCAGCAGCATTCGCTGGGGTGGTGGGCAGTGCTGGCTGGACCAGAAAGCTCTGCAGTTGGTGCTATCAAGAAGCTGTCTTTGCAAACAGCGGCCAAACAATGCTGTCTGGAAAGGGACTTCCACTTAGCCAAGCACAGCAATGCCTGAGAGCGGCTCCTCTGAGGCAGGAGTGAACTCAGGGGCTCCTGAGTCCCTGAGATGCAGGAGAGGCTGATAATACAGCACTGAGGCGAGGCAGGACCCCAGTGAGTGCCGGGGTGAGTGCTGGGATCCCAGCTGAGGTCCTCCGCCCTCAGAAGGCAACCCACAGAGCAGTTTCATCTCTACTGATGGCAAGTCCTGCTGCTCTCCAACAGAAAGCAGAGACCTGAGTGCCTCTTGGGATTCAGAGTCCGAGATGAGACCAGGAGGTTTTTGGATTGTCAGCCCTTCCCTGTGGTCACTATTAATCCCTAGATTAAGCTGGGCTTTGGTCATTTTGCAGGATAATGTGTATGATCCAGACTTCAGCTGCCTCTCAAGGATATTTTTCAGGAAGGGTTAGATGTGTGGGAAGACCCTTTCTACCAGTTCTTCTTGGAACTAGAGGCTTTAGATTTGCACCCAGGGTTTCTATGGCTGTCCACGTGCCTTAAAGCATCCCTGTTCAGGAGGTTCCTGGAAATCTCCCCTGCCACACAGACTGAACCACTAAAGTTAGAAGCAGGAGCAGGGAGTGGGCAGCTCTGAAGGAAGTGTAAGAAACAGGAGAGTGAAACTGAAGGCTGGTGTGTGAGTTGTGCGTCCTGTGGGGTCCAGCCTCCTTTCCCACTTAGACAACCCCTTCTCTTTTGCCCGCCGACTCACACGTACGTGAGTGACAGGTCATCAGAGAGCCACTGCAACTCTTGCCCCACCCCCATGCCGGACCAGCTCTATTCAAGCTCTGCATTCAAGAGCTTGTTAGAAGCCTCCAACAATAATCTGAATTATTGTTACAGGGGTAATTGCAGGGGACTCTCAGGCACAGAGAGGAGAAGCAATGTATGTATGATCACTCAGGTAATAAGCAGGATTTGCGTGGACCACTAAACCCCAGTGCATATGCCGCTGTGTTGAACCGGTGTCTGAAACTGATCTGAGCTGGAAATCGCTCTGCACACACCACTTCACTCTTCCCAACCTGCCTCTCTCCAGCACCGAGGGGTCATCTGGATAAGCAGCTGTAGGTAGAGTCTATGACACATGTTTTCCAAAGCTGGGAGGAATGAGAGACAGAAACACCTGAGAGGAGCATCGAGAACAGAGGGAGGAGCCAGATGCTAGAGTCTGTGCTGTCCCCAGGGCCACATTGATCAAGTGAAATCGGATGCAGGGACAAGCCCGTGGACAAGCTAGTGCTGCAGATGGACGGGCTAAGACCTGGGCTTATTCCCATTGAGAATGTCTGACGTTCTTTCCCCCTCTCCGCTGACTTGGTGCTGGATTCCTTACTGAAAATCAGATTGGGCAGTCAAGGAAGGAAGCCCACATTTCATCAGTGTGCAGAGAGGGAATTACTGGAGAGATGGAACTGGCAACCTCGGAGTTTTTCACCCTGTCTCTTCTGCCTTGCTGGATTTTCATTACCAGCCACGCTGCTGCAGACTCTTTTCCTAATGGTCCAGTTCCGGCCTTGAAATCGAGTTTGAATTTCAAGATAGAGGCAGCCAGATGCAGTGAGGAAGAACATTTGGAAGAGCCTTTGGTCTGGCTCTTTCCTCCTGACTCAAAGACCCTGATTCAGCTTTGGTTTGGAAAAAAAATGTTTTCTTAGCCTGGATGGACAGACAGACAGGAGAACTGATCCACAACTTTCCCAGGTGACTGGATTCTAACAGCAAAGACAAATTCCTAAGGCATTTAGAGCTGTGACTTCTTGCTGCTTTGGAATTAGGAGGCTCCAGGCTTCATGTGGTTTCATGCCTGTGAAATTGACATTTGTGTGTTTGTTATGGTTTTAGGGGACCACACTTGGCAACCTTCAGGGCTTATTCTGACACAGTGCTCGGGGATACCTCCTGGAGGTTCAAGGGACCGTAAGTGGTGCTTATGGTCCAACTGTCAGCTGTGTGCAAGGCAAATGTTCTACCTGCTCTACTGTCTCTTTGGGGGCCCCTAAAAGGGTTTGGTTTGTTTGGGGGCTGCATCTTGCTGTGCTCGGGATTACCTCTGGCTCAGAGTCACTCTTGAAGGTTCTGGAGGACCATAAGGTGGTAGGGTCCAAATTGAAATAATGGCCCCATGGCAAAGCAAATGCCTGATCCCCGGTACTGTCTCTCCAGCCTTCTGTCAACATTGGAACCTTCCCTATTATCGTCCAGCAAGTGGTGTCCAAGCCTCTCCCTGGATATTATCAACCGATGGAGAGAGACCTCACGTCATTGCTTAGCTAACTCAGATGGAGAGGGCTGCTTGTCAGTGTTTTCATATTCAGATACCAACTGTGCTGAAACACATTCTCAACCACGGACATTAGGAAGAGGGACCTGGGACCATCTGCTTAGCTATTCCTATCAGGGCCCAGCAATAACTCCTTAGATGCAGGGTCCTTGGAAATGACCTGGTCCTAGGGCCATGTTTCATAGATCTGAAAGCAACTTCATTGATTATAAATCGCCAGTGACAAAGTCTTCTGATGATGACTATGACAAGTAACATTGGTTGGATCCTTACAGCATGTGGGCGACTTTAATAAATGCGTGAAGCTACATGATCTCATTTAATTCAAGTTGTTACATGTTCTGATACCAGTAAGCCTAGCAAGAAGCCAGAGCTAACCTCATATCATGCAGACAGTCATTCTCAACATCCAGACTCCATAGTTCCTCAGACCTCCATCCAAGAGAAAACCTGCTCTTCCCTCTTTTAAGTTTCATCAGTAAATGCTTGAGATAAGAGCCCTACTGAGACTATACCACCTACACGGCAGAGCCTGGCAAGCTACCCATGTTTTTATTTACTTGTTATGCCAAAAACTAGTAACAATTATGGACCTCAGTTCCATGACCTGAAGAATGGTTTTGGGCTCCTCCTGTCCCTGGAGCAAGCATATGCCCTTGGGTTACACTTGCTTGTGACAGGACTTATGGAGATGTTACTGAGTGCCCACTCGAGCAAATTGATGAACAATGGGAAGACAGTGGTACAGTGATTTGGCAATTGTAAGATGGAGATGATACTGCTAACAGACACACTGCTGAGACTCAGTGGGTTGAAATAATTTGTCCCAAGTCACAGCTGCTAATTAATAACAGGACGTGACTCAAGCCCTTCTCTCTCAGATGCTGTGCTAGACCCTGAAGCTCTTGCCCAGGTACATAGTTGCTCAGATACTATACACACTTCTGCGGGAGAAACAGATTGGGACTCACGGTTAGGGACTTGAAGATTCATAGTAGACTCTGAGTTCATGTGATGTGCTAAGGTGGGTCTGTATGACTGAGAAATGTGTGTGTGTGTGTGTGTGTGTGTGTGTGTGTGTGGGGTTCACAGTATTAAATAATAGCAATGGTTGGCTCAATAATTCACAGCTGTCTGTACATCTAGCCAGCTTACCCCAAATGGATTTGTATGGTTATTGCAGTCTGTATGCCGGAAGGAAAGGTGTTACTCTCTTCAGAGACTAATTTGTTTTACTTCCTAATTAATATGATCTAAGGTGAGATCATGAGAAATTGGCAAGTGCCTAATGTCTATCAAAGTTCAGAGAGTTTGCAAAAAATGTGGAGGGAGAAATCTTTTTTTGCTGGAAAAGAAGTTAACGTGATCTTATTTGAAATCATGAAAAGAGCTTTTAAGCAAATATTTTAAATTAACTTTCCCTGAGGTTAAGGTTCATGATTAAGGCTTCTGTTAAATCAAAAGCATAAAACAGACTTGAGAATGGTCTGTTGTGGAGAGACAAACTTTGGGGACTTGAGTGATTTAGTGTTGGGTTAATTTTAATTAATTATTATTTCTATTATTTCTATGATAAGTAATAATTAATTATTATTTTCTGAGACTCACAGACATGGGGGCACAGCTGCTACTGGCTCTCCCTGTGCCCAGTCACTCACGAAGCTTTCCGGGAGGACGGCGGGTTCTAGTCCTGGCCCGCTACCCCAGCAGAGCCTCACAAGTGCCAGATGACCCCCACCACTCCATGAGGGCCACCATCATTTTCCACATTCGACTTCCCTCTTGTCAGAACTCCACCCAACAGAAGAGCCTACCTCACACAGCCGCTTGAGCTGCTCAGTTCATCAATAAATGCTGGAGATCAGAGGTGACTACAAGAGTATGCCACCCGCTTTGTAGAGCCTGGCAAGCTACCTGTGTCCGTATTTGATATGCCAAATACCAGTTACAAACCTCATTCCCATGACCTGATGGGATGTTTGAGGCTCTTTTGTTCCTGGAGCAAGCAGGTGCCCCTTGGGCTCTACTAGTATGAGACAGGACATATGGAGATGTTACTGGTGCCCACTCGAAAAAAAATTGACGATGAACAGGAAGACAGTGATACAGTGATACAGTGATTATTTTTATTTCCATCACTGTGAGATACACAGTTTCAAAGCTGCTCATGGTTGGGTTTCAATCATGCAATGTTCCAACACCCATTCTTCCATTAGTCCCTACAGCCCCATCCCACCCTCCAAAAAGCCTGCCTCAGTACTTCTCTCTCTCTCTCTCTCTGTTTGCTTGCTCTCCTCCTTCTGGGAATTCTGATTTGCAATACATACGGAGAAGTTGTCCTGTTTGTTCCTTTATCTACTTTCAGCACACAGTGATCATTTCTATCACTGTCCTAGTGGTCCCTAACCCAGCTGCTGTCTCCCCAGCCCTTGGGGCAGGCCTTCCAACATGGACTGATCTACCTGGCCCCTTGTTTCACTGTCCTTGGCTATTAGCCTCAAACTATGTTTCTTTATGCCCCACAATCATTCCTATGTCTGTCCCTCTCCTTGTGGCTCCTTTCTTCCAGCATAATACTCTCCAAGTCCATCTTTTTATAAGCAACTTTCATTTTAAACTATCCCCAAGTAACTTGCCAGTGTTCTTGTGCCCTCCACCTGTTCCTCAAGAAATGTCAGCCGGATAGGGAAGGTCAACCATTTGCATTTGGTTTCTCAACCAAATCAGCCGCGATGGCCTGTAAGCATCAGGCCGTTTCTGAAGTAGCATCTTCACCTACTTCCACAACTGACCCATAAGAAAATGTTCTCCATTGTCTACCTACACACTTTTTCTTGAGACCACCTGATGGGGCCTCTTGAAGAAGAGTCTAGAAAGATGAGTGAACCCTTCTGTGTCTGCCCTGTCTACTGAGTCTGTCCTTCCTGTGCTGGTTTCCTTACTTATTTTGAGTGATTTCTTGAAAATTTTACCTGATTCTTACACCATCTTCCACTGCCCTCACTAGTATAGATGAATCACTGGCTCAATAACACTTCCTCTGGCCCAGAAGTCAAGTTTCCTTGTGATCCTCAGATAGGGCTGCCTTGACTTTCTGTGATCCTCAGATAGGGCTGCCTTTCAGGAGAGAGGGCCAATAAGGCCCTCATTTAATATCTCCCTGACCATTTGGTGCATGCATTTTTTTTCTTAGGTATCCATGAGCAAGTATAGCTATTTCTATAAGCCATGGGACTCTGTAAACATGTTCTAGAGACTCTGCAAATATAATGTTAATAGGTCTCTATAGAGTGAGAGTGAAGTTGGTAAGTCAAACATCAAGTTCTTTTAATAATTTTGATATATAGAATTTCTATCTAGAATGATCGACCGCCTCTGTTCAAACCCCATTAAAAGATCCGGTCTCAAGATTCTATCTGCCCTTCTCTTTGTCAACGACAGGTAATATCAGACTCATTCATCTTTTGCCAATCAGAAGGTGAAAATAGGTTGTTTAAATGAGAATTTCTTTGTTTTGGAGAGATTGAATATTTTTCAAGTGTCTATTGTGATTTGTTTTGATTTTTGGGTTCATCTTCTACTTGTGACCTGGGTCTGTCCTCTAGGGAATCACAGTGACAGCAAAGAAGGTTCTGGACAGAGCTTGCATTTATTTACTATTCTGGTTTTAGTGAGCGTCAGGATCATCCTAAGCTCAATGATCCTTGAGCTTATTGCTCAAGGATCATTCCCATTCCTGGTGGTGCTCAGGGACCATCTTGGTGCCAGGGAATTGAACTTGCGCCACCTGTATGCAAACTGTGTGCTCCAATTGTTGAGCTATCTTTCTGGCACAGGAGATGGAAAGTCTTAAAGGAAGAATGGAAAATGTTCTGGAATACAGCTACCCCAATCCTAGATGTTATGACAAGTGTCCTATAGATTGAAAACTCCTTCTTGTATCACCTCCATCCAGCCCGGAGAAACATTTCCTGTTTGACAGCTGTCTTATAATGGCCACCTCACAGGGCCGGGTGATAGCACAGCAGGTAGAGTGCTTGCCTTGCTCTGGGGCTGGATCCCTGACACCCCATATGGTTCCCTGAACCCTGCCAGGAGTGACTCCTAGAGTGAAAATCCAGGAGAAAGTCCTGAGCATAGCTTAGTGTGGCTCAAAAACAACAACAACAACAACAACAACAACAACTAAAAAGTCACTTCACAAGAACTCTTTCTTAGCTGCTTCCTCGATTTAATATTCTGAAGCTCTGATACCACATGCAGACCGTAAATGAGATGTCTGACTGAAGCTTCTATTGTGTATTTGCATTTACTCAGCCACTCCAGGTACCCAGCAACCCATGAAGGAAGAACCCTCTATTGATTTCCCAACTGAGTAAATAGCTTCATGCACTGGGATCATCTTATTACCCTCTAAATCTATTTGCTTGATAAAGACAAATCTATTCATTGACTGGATCATCTGTTTATTCAGAACAGGAGGGTTGAGAATATAATTGAGAATTGAGAATTGAGATACCTGGGTTCTCTCTCTCTCTCTCTCTCTCTCTCTCTCTCTCTCTCAAACACACACGTCCCTAATTCTCATTGTTTCCTGTGTATTGTGAGCCTGTGAATACATTGCCTGCTCTATCCATGTCAACTTTTCTATTGTGTCAAGTTCTCTATTGTGGGGATAATATTCAATGCAACTTTCAGCATTTGCAGTATAAGACACTAGTTAGAAAAAATCACTGGCAGTAGAAATATTTCTTCTTCTGCCTCTATCTTTCCCTCTCCCTTCTTAGACCCCAATTACACATACAATGTTCCATTTGATAGTATTCCATGACTCTTAACTTTTTCCTGTTAGTGTTTCAATCTGGATGGTGTTTAAATTAGCTAGTTCTTCTAAGGTCTATTCCAATCTATTGGTGAGCTGTCAAAAGTGTCCTTGGTTTTCTGTTATGATGTCATTGATGTAGAACAATTCCAAGAATCTCTTCTTAGATTTTCATCTGCCAAAATCTATCCTCTGCTCATATATGCTCATGTTCTCCATATGAGTCCCTATTTTATCACAGTTCTTTTGCCTTCGATGTCTGAAAGATCAAACATCAAAGTAATCTCTTCGTACTATTCTGTTTGGTGCTTTATTTCTTAAATGTGGTGTTTTTACCTCTTTTTTTTAAGGGTAGTTCACAATCTTTGATTTAATACTGGACTCTTCTGCAGAGCACTAAAGACAAAAGTAAGCAACATTTACTCTAGAAAATGGGCTGATTCTTTTGTGCAAGGAGTTTGAGGTCAACAAATGATGGGCGCTTTGGGCATTGTGGTTGCTGTGGTAACCTCTGTCCACCATGACTTCCAATTCTTCTAGTCTTGCCTTGTGCTTAGGGAGGGAAACTTTCTCCATGTCCCTACTCTTTCTTTTTCTTTCTTTCTTTTTTTTTTTTTTTGCTTTTTGGGTCACACCCCGGCAATGCTCAGTGGTTACTCCTGGCTCTGCACTCAGGAATTACTCCTGGCGGTGCTCAGGGGACTATATGGGATGCCGGGATCGAACCCTGTCGGCATTGGCCGGCCACGTGCACAAGGCAACGCCCTACCCGCTGGGCTATCGCTCCGGCCCCTCTTTCTTGTACCTCTGTGCCTCAAAGAACATCCCTTCCCCATGCCCTGGCTCCTCCCTAAGAAGCTCCTTGCTGGTTATCCAAGCCTCTTAGGCGTAAGACAAGCAGGCTGGTGTCATTCGCTGGGATATTCCCTGTTGTTCTAACTCTGCCTCAGCCTTTGGCACATCACCTGTGTCTCTTGATTTGGGGATTTGAGCTTTCTCAAAATAACTCTCCTCCCCAAAGCAGCCAATCTTTGCTCAAGTACATTAAACTGTTCTTGTGCTAAAGAGTTTCCTGTCCTCCCAGCCACTCTTCACTCCAGGGGAGAGAGGGATGCACCTTTAATCATCTGGGCCCTGGATGGTTTTCTGTGCTGGTCAGGGACAGATGTTTCCATGTGGCATCCGTCTTTCCCTGACCCCAATTCCCCTGGGTCTGTCCTCTAGGGAGTCACAGTGACAGCAAAGAAGGTTCTGGACAGAGCTTGCCTTTATTCTTGAGGCTTCAGCTCCTGCTATATACACAAGTGCACCTCCATGGGATATTTCCCATTGTGCCATCTGTACTGCTCCTTCTTGAGAGACTTCATGGAGAAGCTTCTAGAAAGATAAGTTAACCTCCTCTGTGTCCACTTTATCTCCTGGGTCTGCATCTCTCATACTAGCTCACACTGAATTTTCAGTGACTTCTCGAAAGTTTGAGCTGAAAATTTTCTCCTCTACAGAGACATTGATGGACAAATGCTCATATACTGTCTCTTTTGGGATGGCCCTGCCAACTTTTTTTTGCTGTTCTTAAGGCATGACGATATCTCTCCATTTTCTCCACACAGCTCAGCGATACTCCACCTTTCTAGAACTTTTGTGCTCAGGCTCCCTCCATCTGCATGCCCTTTGAGGCAGGATGGGACATCCCTTTAGTTATTGATGTATTATAACATGAACC
>JAJIBD010028212.1:0-50389 GCA_021461705.1 Cryptotis parvus
ATTATCACTGCATAAAAATCCCAATTTCTCATAAACCTCCAAAAAGATCTATGTCAGAATGTATGAAAAGGAAACTATAATTACTACTCAGCTATTGACATGAAAATAAATAAACTTGAGGGCGACAGATACTGTTCAGTAGGCATGGGACAACTTTAGTTTGACCCCAGCACCACACACCCCCTTGAGCCTCACCAGGCACAGCCATCCCTGAACACTGCCTGGGTGTGCCAGGTGTGGCCCAGCCCTCAGGGCCTGAGCAGAACATCTCTCAGGTCCCAGCACTGAACCACTAACCAGTTACAGGAAGGGGACCCAGGCCTCCTGATGAGGATGAGGATGGCTTGAAAAGCTCTCTCCCACACCAAAAAACCTCATATTGATAAAAAAATTCATTCATTCATTTTTCCATGCAGTAGATCGTATTGAATATTCTGAAATTGACAGTACTCTGGCATCTGAAAGCAGAGCAGTGAATATGACATCCCACATGAAGCTTCATTCTACTGCAGAAAACAGATACAAAATAAGCACCAAATTAAAAAAAATTACACAAGTACAAAGATTCACAACAGAAACTTCAAAGTCAAGTTCTTCATAAGTGGAAAAATTTCTTCGATCAAAAGACAGTTAAAGAAATTCACCCAAAGGTCCTAAGGCCCTCTACCTTCTCGGCTATATCTTCTCTTTAAACAGGAAGTGGAGGGAACAGCAGAAGTAGGATCACTGTCACTGTCACTGTCTTCCCGTTGGCCCCAATAACATCTCCATATGACCTGTTTAATGCAAGTAGAGCCCAAGGGCACCCGCTTGCTCCAGGAACATAAAGAGCCTCAAACCATCCCATCAGGTCACTCTGGAAGAAACCAGCTAAGCTGAACTGAAGGTCAGAGGCAAAGACCGTGTGTGTGCATCTGCATTAAAGGAGAAAAAGGGCAGGGCAGGAGCGATAGTCCAGCGGGTAGGGCGTTTGCCTTGCACGAGGCTGCCCTGTGCCGGCCAGGGTTCGATCCCGGCATCCCATATGGTCCCCCGAGCACCGCCAGGAGTAATTCCTGAGTGCAGAGCCAGGAGAAACCCCTGAGCATTGCCGGGTGTGACCAAAAAAAAAAAAAAAAAGGATGATGTTGACAGAAAAAACCCTGAGAAATAGAGTCTGAATTCAGGCTACAGTTGCAGTTAATAGTCATCTGACAATAGACATGTGACAATGATCAAAGAAAAGTTGCCTAAACCTTTCTCTTGTGTAGGTTTTAGTTCACATCAAGCAGAGCTCAGGGGTTACTTCTGGTGGTGGTCTCAGGGGAGCCGAAGGGGCCAGGGATTGCACCCAGACCTACTGTATACAAAGCATGTGCTTGGCCCATTTAGCTATCTTTGCGGTGCCAGCCGCAGTCTTTAGCCTGTAAGATGGAGATGATACTATTAGCTATCTAATTGTGGAGTAACACTAAGTGAGATAATACTTTATCAAGTAAAGCAATTAAAGGTGCCAGGCAGACAAATAGTGAAAGTCACTTTTAACCCCCACCATTTCAGTAAGTTCCAAGTTCCTTCTTTGTAAAATAGTAAAAATAATGTTTTTTCTTACGCATTTTACAGTACTGATTTGAGGAGCAACTACATAAATATCCACACCTATATCTTATTGATTTTTACAAACAATAGTCTTAATGACTAAAGGAAACAGCAATAGGGGCCAATGAGATAGTACAGTGGGTAGGAAACTTGTCTTGCACATGAGCAACTAGGGTTTGATCCCAAATGGTTCCCTGAGCACTGTCAGGCATAATTCCTGAACCAGGAGTAAACCCTGAACATCAGGGGGTGTGGCTCACCCCCACCAAAAAAAAAAAAATAGAGAATAAAATAGCAAAAAAAAAATTCTCATTTTTCTAAAAATGGTTCTCACGTTTTAAATTCTCTTTGGTTTCTTTTTCTCTCTTGTGTTTTCTGCAGGTCTGGTCAAGGAATTTCACAATGAAGGCACTGTTTTACTACTAATCACCTGGAGAAATTAATTTTTCTTACATACAAGGGAAAAGCACACGCCCAGATCAGAGGAAATGCCTAGTAGCATTTCCGAGAAGGGAACGAGAATGTTATCTAAATTTAAAACAAAAAGCCATTTTTGGTAAGCACAGACTGGGCCGTTGTCTCTAAAATCACTAACTGGCTCTTATAGAGAATGGAGATTAAATGCATTTTCTGTACCCAAATTTCTGGAGGTAACCTTCCCACATATTTTTGGAGAAACTAAAAAGTGCTCAACAGTCCAGCTCTTTATAAGATATTCTATCAGCAAAAGAATCAATCATTACATTATTTTATGACAGGCAAGATTACAATTAATTAGGTTATAGCTCATCTTAGAGTAATTACATTTCAGATTGGGGGCTCCCTGATGAGATTTTCTGATTTTCAGGAAGAGTTCCACAGATGGATAATTCTATCAAAGTTGTTTTGATTCATGCTAGCTCAAATTAATAACATTATTTTGACATTTCTGCTGACAGAGGAAGAGTTATTATTGTTTTCTAAGCCCTATCCCCTATGCCCCGATTGTTGTTGGGATTGTTGTTCCCTACCCCCAATTCTAACACCTCCTCTGTGATACTCAGGTACAGACACTGTGATTTATTCATAAAGGGGTATGACATACAGAGAGAAGTCTGTTAAGAATACCATTAACAGAGTTTTAGAGCCTTCACATAAAGTTGTCTTCCAAATACTACCTCTCCCTGGAAAAATTTTATATTTTCGGTATTTCTTCTTTGTTGTATAATTTGTTTTGTTTGTTGGGGGCCATACTAGGTGGTAGTCACAGCCTATCCCTGGCTCTGCAGATAATCAGGGATCACTCCTAGCAGTGCGTGGGGAATTATATGCTGCTGGGCATCGAAGCACTCCTGTCCATGTGCAAGACAAGCGCCTGAGTCAATGTATTCTTTTCTTTCTTTTTCATCTTCTTAGTGGAGCAAGATAGTTTCTCAGTGAATGAAACTGACTTATAAAGAGAAGCAAAAGAGTATGTTTCCGTGTTCAAAAAGAACCTGAGCTTGAAAGAGCAAGCAAGCAAAAAAAGCATAGAAAGAAACTTGTTCAAGGGAGAACACGGGCTTGAAGAGCAGCACGTGTTTTCTTAATGCATGCAATATAAAGAGAATATAGTCTGGGGGGCCGGAGCGATAGCCCAGCGGGTAGGGCGTTTGCCTTGCACGTGGCCGGCCTGTGCCGCCCGGGTTCGATCCCCGGCATCCCATATGGTCCCCCGAGCACCGCCAAGAGTAATTCCTGAGTGCAGAGCCAGGAGTAACCTCTGAGCATCGCGGGTGTGACCCAAAAAAGCAAAAAAAATAAAATAAAATAAAATAAAATAAAATAAAGACACATGTGGAAGTTTAAAAAAAAAAAAAAGAGAATATAGTCTAACAAGTCTACGGTTTATGTGTCTTATACTTTAATAAAAGCACAGAGTGATGGGGGGAAATCAAATCTACTATACTGATTAGAAACATGGGACCGGAGCGATAGCCCAGCGGGTAGGGCGTTTGCCTTACGCAGCGCCGGCACATGCCGGCCCGGGTTCGATCCCCGGCATCCCATATGGTCCCCGAGCACCGCCAGGAGTAATTCCTGAGTGCAGAGCCAGGAGTAACCCCTGAGCATCGCGGGTGTGACCCAAAAAGCAAAAAAAAAAAAAAGAAAAGAAAAGAAACACTCTCCATAAGGTTGAACTCTTTAAGCTTTGTGACCTCAATAGCTGTTAAAAGGTATTAGTATCAACACAGTCACCTACTGTTAAATAATGGGTTCTTCAATTTTCTTAGGTATATTTGCCATTCATTGATTGACTCAAAAACAATTTTATTGTTGATTCTTGAAGGTTCTAGTCTAGATGGGGGTGGGGACAGAGGAAACGACAGCACACAAGTAGAAGTCTATGGTCTAATGATCTTACAGTCAGCGACATTTAAATAACCCCGAATTTACTCGTATGCCATTTTCCATGAAGTTTTCGAAGAGAATGTCCTTTTACCTATCCAACATTTTGGTACTAGCTCGTTCCAGCTTCTCCAGTATCTGTGGAAGTTGAGTGTCATCATCATGTGACCCTCCCCAGCCAAGAACACGTGCCAGGTCATTTCCTGTGCCCAAAGGCAATACGCCCACCTGGCACTGAAAGAGATCACAACAGGAAAGAGGGAAAATAGGGATTACTGTAGTTCAGTACTTCTCAACTCATCAAGCCAGAGTCTTCACACAAGTTAACCAGCAATGTATAAAATTAGTACTCACCTGTTTATTCAAGTTGAGCTTATCAATTTCGGACAAAACCCATCCTACACTCCCATCTCCTCCGCAAAGCGAGAATCCGGAAGTTGTCAAACTTCTGGAATAATCTCAACCTGCAAGTAAGAAGGATTTTACTTTAGTAAAAGGAATCAAAATCACTTTTCCTCCATGCTATGTGATTCTGTATGGTTTGGTATCTATGTTCAAATTAAATACAAGAACGCTTACTTAGTTGTATTGAAAAAAATCCATTTGAATCCCACTTTCAACTCAAGAAAATGCCTTAAGCATCAGATATAAAGGGATTTGTTATAAGTAGAAAGGAGATAAAATTAGGAAAAAGAGGGGAGTGAATTATGAGGGAAAACAAGCAGAACCCAGAAAATGGAATAACAGGTAAGTGACAGGAAATGACAAAGCAGTGATTTTTTCTCTTTCACTGCAAGGAAGCACTATTTCCCTGTAAAAGTTCGTTCCGAACCAGGCCTGAGGGACAGTGCTTACGCTCCTGCCACCGAGTGGGCCTAATGAGACCCACCAAACTTTGACAGGATATCTAAATAGCTTTTTTTCTCTCTCCTCTTCTCAGATCAATCCTTTCATTTCTATCATCCTTCATATCAACTTCCCACAATGGACCCTGTATGCCCCCCGTGTTTTGAAAAATGTAAACAATTTGTAAACAGACACTCTCAAAATATTTACCATGGATAGTTTCTTTGACTATCCTTAGAGGACGTAGGGTTACAAATGAGCGTCAAGAACAGAATACTGCAGACTATGAAGGAGAATTCTAAAACTGAAGTGAGACAAAGTAAGACAAAGCTAAACAGCAATGGAAAAACAAGGCTAGCTATTTCTAGGAACCAGTGTGGAAAGGAAGGAATGAAATGTGGTAAGAAAGGAGTTGGGTACAAATCAAAAACAATTAACACCCATGTGGCCAGAAGGGGCTAGGTCTTAGGCAAAAAAAAAAAAAAAAAACCAAAGACCCAGAAGGGACAAGACTGGTTTGAGAAAACAAAACTACAGGAAGGCCTTTTCCTGGACCGGTATTCTGTGTCCATGCTCGTGGTGACAGTGGAGCCTACAACTGAGTTGGCAGCAGCAAATCCAACAGTTGCCAGGACCAGGACACAGAGTATGACATCTTCAAGAAAACGACACTAAGGGTAAAATGGATCAAAGTATCTTAAGGCACAATTCCATCACTCAAAGTACTGCCTGGTCAATCTTCCCCCAGCCTCTAAGATATAGGGTACTCCACAAAGCTAAAACAACCCACATAAGTATTTGTTTCTCTTTTTTGTGGACTGAGCTTGAGACCTGTAAAAAAATTTAACTTGAGTCTCATGATAGTATTTGTGCTTTGTTTAAGCAACTGATTACATGATTTTATGTAAATGGTTACTTGTCTTTCGTGCACATCATTTTCTAAAGTTATTCTATATTTATGAATCCCTTTGATCTTTCATAAAGCTAACCATGCTTATAAGTATCGTTTGGGTATGTGATATATTAGTGGAACTATTTCTAAACAAATTTGGTGCCTTTCAGCACTTAAGAAAGCGACACAAATACCAAAAGGCCAAGTGACAAAATTTATAATTAGAAATTCAGTAAAGGGATCAGTGCAAGATCAAGAGATTTTTCTAGATGAATGTATAATTTTCATGAACTAAAAATCCAGGTATATTCATGCTCAAAGCTGCAATTTCACTTAAACAAGACTAATCAACAATCAATTACCCTAAATGAGGACCTCCATTCATTAAATCAAACACCTGAGCCGGATTTAGTAATTGTTTAAATCGACGAAGAAACTTGACTCCCTGATTATCTCCACTCTTGGAATTGACAAAAACCAGCAGAGGACTAACACAGAATGAAAATGTGGCTCTGCAGAAACCTGTAAAGGAACACAGAACAGGATCAATACACATAGTTTCCTCTCACACTAGTAACAAAAACTTGGAGAAAAATGAAAGATAAATTCATAAATATAATCTGGTTTATTACTTCAAAAAATTAGTTTAACCCTCCCAAACAGAACTGTGTTTATTATTTACATTCAAGGAATATACAATTTATCTTTATAAACACGTTCTATAATGAAAATTCACACCAAACATAGTAAAAGCATTCTCCTTTGAGTCATAGAAAAACCATAGCCTATAAACTCATTTATCAAACATTTGTATTTAGTATTGAAAATACTTGATGAATATGCTCGAGAAGATATTTCCATATTTATAATAAACCTTAAACCTGCAGAGCTGAAGAGGCTAGTAATACTACCATAGTTAAAAAATTAAAATCACTACTGTAGCTAGAGAGATAGCACAGCTAGTAGGGTGCTTGGTTGCACGTGGTTGACCTGAATTCTATCCCCAACACCACAAAGAGTCCCCTAGGTCCCACCAGGAGTGATGCCTGAGCAGAGTCAAGAATAAGCCATGAGCACTTATGGGTGTGGCCCCAAAGGAAAATCACAAAGATCACACCTTATGAAGCCTCATGTCCTTTTATCTATAATAGTAATATAATTTATCTAAAACATTTTTTCGGGGGAATAAAATGAAAAAAATAAAAAATTTAAAAAAAATAAAACATTTTAAAAGCATAATGCACTTTTTCATGGCAAATCTATGAACAGTAGCTATGTTAATAAGTCATTTGTATTATGGTTTTCAGAAAAAGAAGTTATTAGTGTTTTATACCAAAGGAAGTGACTTAAACAGGTATAAACTAAAATGAAGTTCTAAGATTCTGGGAAAAGTGAATAAATTCAAAGAAATATAAATTCCTGGGGGGGGGGAAAAACCCTATAGTTTAAAGTCCAATAAGAGCTCTGGACTGCTGAGTATATAGCACTAATTACAGCTTCCTCCCAAATTTAACCTTTTTGGTTAAATCATTATTTCAGTTTTTTTTCCCTTTTGTTTCTTTCTGGAATAACATAAAATATCTTTTAATGGGAAGTTTCTTTTTAATTAACTTATTTAAATTCTATTATATCACCATGAGATGTACAATTACAAAACTGCTCATGATTGGGTTTCAGCCATACAGTGTTCCAGCACCCAGGTCTCCACCAGTACACCCTTCCCAACACCATTTATTTTATTCGGGAAAGGACTGGACAACACCTGCAAGTGCTCAAGGCTTCCTCCTGGTGGTAAGGGTTGTGTTCAGGTTCCACTTCTGGTGGTACGTGGGGGCTGTATGTGGTGCCAGTGATTCGAAATGGGATCGGACACATAGAAGGCCTTGCCTCCTGTTCTCTCTGCAGCCCTCCATATTTTTAAATCTTTTTTTTTTTACTTAAATGATACAAAAATGCTAGGAAATGATACAAAAGCTGCAGAAGTTTTATTTATTGCTCTATTTATTATAATAAAATAAGCCTAGATATCAATATTAAATATGCGAGAAATATACATACTTACACTACTGCTACATACCATCAGAATCAGTGCTGTTTAGTGCAATTGGAGGTATGATAGACACTTTGCATTGGCCAAGTGGACATACAGCATGATACAGATCTTTGCAGGCAGTGTGTACCTAAAATAATGCAAACAAGTCCTCAAAAATTATAAACACAAATCAACAGTGTGTCATGACACAAATTACATCTAAGGAACTGATCACAGGATCAACTGCATCACAAGATGTTTAGTAATTACAAATGACTTCAATGACACAATATTTATGCTCCTAAGAGTAGCATTGGGTATTTCATTTCGTCTGTGAAAGCTATTTCAAAATTAGCTCAAGCAAATAGTATAGAGTCAATAACTACCAAGTGAAAGCAAAGAAAGAGGAAGTGAAAAGAATGGAAGGCAGAAAAAGGAGAGATGCCAGAGCATGACCAACCTGGCTTCAATTCCCAGCACCCCATAAGGTCCCCTGAGCACCATCATGAATAATCCCTCAGTGAAGACCCATGAGAGAAGGGAAGAGGAGGAGGAGGAGGAGGAGGAGGAGGAGGAGGAGCAGTAGCATTAGAAGAAGAGAGGAGGAAGAAGAAGAGGAAGGGGAAGAGAAAGAAGAGGAAGAGGATCAGGAAGAAGAGGAAGAAGAGGAGGAGGAGGAAGAGGGAAGAGGGAAGAAAAGAGAAGACAAAGACAAAGATGAAGAAGGAGGAAGAGGAGGAGGAGTAGGAGAAAAAGGAGGAGGAGGAGGAGGAGGAAGACAACACATGGAAAAAAGGATGAAGGAGAGAGAAAAGAAAGACAATGAACCAGTATAGGTCAATACCATTAGTTTAGTAAAAACCCAGCATAGATGCTTCTGGTCCTCCCCTTGCCAGGCAGAACATAGGTGCCCTCCCAAAGGGGGATGAATTTGGGTGTGGTCCATCCCAACAGAGCCTGGGCAGCCGATAAACCTCCACACTCCATAACTAATACCATGCCAAGGTCAGACTCCACTGCTAGAACAAACTCCACCCATGAATTAAACAGGTGAAAAAAAATCAGGCATGCGTTTTTTTTGCGACTGAATTCCCCAGGCTTTTGTAGAGTTGGGATGGGCTCCCTTCCCCATCTCCCTGCTTTTCCGAAGGTCTGGCAGTTGCACCCATGCCCCAAAGGCACCACCCAGTTATAAATTTAACTCCAACTTTATCACCCAGTTACAATCTCTGGAATTCCTGGAGCACATGGCCGTAACACCTCAAACTCTAGTATACTGATATACCAAGTGCCACAATACATTTAATAGATGTAAGTATAAGGCACCAGGTAACAAAATATATAGTCACAGTGCCCATCCTGTAACAACATTTCAGAAATTTCTTATACAAAGGGCTTAATGGCACAATGGCTCCATCATGAGAGCGAACAATCCTCACTAACTTTCTTCTAAGAAAAGTTTTCTCTACCATATTTAGCAAATTAGCTATAACAAGCACAATAAAATAAATTATTGAGAGTCTTCTTAGGATAGGCTTAAGGAGTGATCAGGAAAATCTGAAATAACTGTGATCCTCAGTTGCAATGGTAGTGGATTTGGGGTTGAATAGTGAATATTTATAAAAAATTAACATGAACATCTGTTAAAAAAAATGAGTAGATGCAAGATAGTTGGAAATAATCACTCTGGATAAGAACTATATGCTGGGGGAGAAAAAAAAAAAACTATATGCTGAAAATAAGTAAAGGAACGAACATGATAATCTCTCAGCATCTGTACTGCAAGCCAGAATGTCTAAAAAGAGAGAGAGGTAGTGAGAGAGAGAAGATAAAGTGCCTGCCACAGACAGGCAGGGTGAGGCGCGGCGGGAGGGAAACTGTAGACTTTGGTAGCCAGAAAGCCCTGATGGAGATTGGGTCTAGGAACACTGTATGCCTGAAACCCGACACGGACAGTTCTGTAACTGTGTTTCTCACAGTCATTCAATTAAAAAAAAATCTGCTGGAAAAAAAAAAAAAAAAATATTTATACAGCCCAAAACAAGAAAAAATCGTGTAGATGCTCACTACATTTCATAAGTTCAATAAGTGAAAGTAATAACAGATCAGATGGTCCAATTCACATGTAAAACTCAGTAAAAAAGATCATGACTTTAGCAATACCATTCTGATATGTATGTTATAATCTGCAATATAATTAGTGCCTGATAAAGGAGTAGTAGGCGGGGGGTTGTTGGGAAACGAGTCTTTGTTGGCTGTAAGGGCACATTGGTGTTGGGATACTGAATACTTGAAACAACTGTTCTGTGAACAATTTTGTGAATCACAGAGTTGAAATAAAGTGTTCTTTTAAAAAACGACGGCATTAATTCTACAAATTTTTACAGAACTTGATGAAAATAAAATGTATAATGTGTTTGCTCCTTCTACAGTAATACTCATCAGCCCGGGTCATCGACACCTACCCTGGAGCAGTTTCTTCCTCAATCCGCCCAGGTATGCTGGTCCAGAGACTCTCAGACATGGGGCAGAGCGGTTCCTTGCTCTCCCTGTGCCCAGCCGCTCATGAGGCAGTCGGGAGGCATGGTGGGTTCCAGCCTCGGCCCACCACCCTGGCAGAACCTCACAACAAGCCAGACGACCCCCACCCACTCCATGGGCGCCGCCATTTTCCACATTGGACTTCCCCTCTCATCAGAACTCCACCCAGCCGACCAGCCCATCACAGCCCGGATCATCGACACCCACCCTGGAGCAGTTTCTTCCCTCAATCCGGCCCAGGTATGCTGGTCCAGAGACTCTCAGACATGGGGCAGAGCGGTTCCTTGCTCTCCCTGTGCCCAGCCGTTCATGAGGCAGTCGGGAGGCATGGTGGGTTCCAGCCTTGGCCCAGCACCCCGGCAGAACCTCACAACAAGCCAGACGACCCCCACCCACTCCATGGGCGCCGCCATTTTCCACATTGGACTTCCCTCTCATCAGAACTCCACCCAGCCGACCAGCCCATCACAGCCCGGGTCATCGACACCTACCCTGGAGCAGTTTCTTCCTCAATCCGCCCAGGTATGCTGGTCCAGAGACTCTCAGACATGGGGCAGAGCGGTTCCTTGCTCTCCCTGTGCCCAGCCGTTCATGAGGCAGTCGGGAGGCATGGTGGGTTCCAGCCTTGGCCCACCACCCTGGCAGAACCTCACAACAAGCCAGACGACCCCCACCCACTCCATGGGCGCCGCCATTTTCCACATTGGACTTCCCTCTCATCAGAACTCCACCCAGCCGACCAGCCCATCACAGCCCGGGTCATCGACACCTACCCTGGAGCAGTTTCTTCCTCAATCCGGCCCAGGTATGCTGGTCCAGAGACTCTCAGACATGGGGCAGAGCGGTTCCTTGCTCTCCCTGTGCCCAGCCGTTCTTGAGGCAGTCGGGAGGCATGGTGGGTTCCAGCCTCGGCCCACCACCCTGGCAGAACCTCACAACAAGCCAGACGACCCCCACCCACTCCATGGGCGCCGCCATTTTCCACATTGGACTTCCCTCTCATCAGAACTCCACCCAGCCGACCAGCCCATCACAGCCCGGATCATCGACACCCACCCTGGAGCAGTTTCTTCCTCAATCCGGCCCAGGTATGCTGGTCCAGAGACTCTCAGACATGGGGCAGAGCGGTTCCTTGCTCTCCCTGTGCCCAGCCGTTCATGAGGCAGTCGGGAGGCATGGTGGGTTCCAGCCTTGGCCCACCACCCTGGCAGAACCTCACAACAAGCCAGGCGACCCCCCCACCCACTCCATGGGCGCCGCCATTTTCCACATTGGACTTCCCTCTCATCAGAACTCCACCCAGCCGACCAGCCCATCACAGCCCGGGTCATCGACACCTACCCTGGAGCAGTTTCTTCCTCAATCCGGCCCAGGTATGCTGGTCCAGAGACTCTCAGACATGGGGCAGAGCGGTTCCTTGCTCTCCCTGTGCCCAGCCGTTCATGAGGCAGTCGGGAGGCATGGTGGGTTCCAGCCTCGGCCCACCACCCTGGCAGAACCTCACAACAAGCCAGACGACCCCCACCCACTCCATGGGCGCCGCCATTTTCCACATTGGACTTCCCTCTCATCAGAACTCCACCCAGCCGACCAGCCCATCACAGCCCGGGTCATCGACACCTACCCTGGAGCAGTTTCTTCCTCAATCCGGCCCAGGTATGCTGGTCCAGAGACTCTCAGACATGGGGCAGAGCGGTTCCTTGCTCTCCCTGTGCCCAGCCGCTTCATGAGGCAGTCGGGAGGCATGGTGGGTTCCAGCCTTGGCCCACCACCCTGGCAGAACCTCACAACAAGCCAGACGACCCCCCCCCACCCACTCCATGGGCGCCGCCATTTTCCACATTGGACTTCCCTCTCATCAGAACTCCACCCAGCCGACCAGCCCATCACAGCCCGGGTCATCGACACCTACCCTGGAGCAGTTTCTTCCTCAATCCGGCCCAGGTATGCTGGTCCAGAGACTCTCAGACATGGGGCAGAGCGGTTCCTTGCTCTCCCTGTGCCCAGCCGTTCATGAGGCAGTCGGGAGGCATGGTGGGTTCCAGCCTCGGCCCACCACCCTGGCAGAACCTCACAACAAGCCAGACGACCCCCACCCACTCCATGGGCGCCCGCCATTTTCCACATTGGACTTCCCTCTCATCAGAACTCCACCCAGCCGACCAGCCCATCACAGCCCGGCGCGCGGCAAAGCGGCCGCGGTTCATCAATAAAGGCTTTATTTGGAGGTGTTTATAGAGTATGCCTCCCACACGGCAAGCCTAGCAAGCTGCTCGTGTTGTATTTGATATGCCAAATGCCAGTAACAATTATATTAGACCATTCTCATGACCTAATATAATGGTTTGAGGCTCTTTATGTTCCTGTACCAAGCCGATGCCCTTGGCTCTACAGCATGTGACAGGACATATTGAGATATTACTGGTGCCCGCTCTAGCAAATAGATGATTAACGGGAAGATCGTGATCGTGATCGTGACAGTAATACTCAAACTTTCTATTCATACCATTTTTAGAACATTTTTATTTTATCATCACAGGGCATTCAGATCATTTTCATGTAATTATCCTCATTAGCACATTGTGCTTATTTTTTCTGCCACACTGCGGTTCTGTAAGGAAAGGGAAAAGTCTATCTTTATGATAAAGTCATCTTGGAAGTGAGACTGACCACAGACACTCAAGTGAGTGTGTTACTTCAGTAGAAACAAAGAGTTTCTAAAGATACTACTGAGAATGAAAGCTCAAGGTATCTTATTAAGTAGGATCCAGGCAACTTGAAGTACTATACAGTCTCATATAAAAGCCTTTATTTTAATCAATAAAAATCAAGCAATTTATAAAGCACTTATTTAATATGTCTCAATTCTGTTAGTCTTTCAGAAAATGGCCATATTAATTAACTCCGCACTTATCCAAACCTTTGAATGAACAAATGAAATTTAATAGCGATTCTTGTTCTGCAACGAACTAATTTTGGATAATTTTCTAGTAGGATTTATAATAACAATCCAAGGAATTTTAGGATTATTAGCATCCATGGATAGTTTTAAAGGAATTTTTAAAAATATGGGAATCATAGGGCCAAACAGGAAAAAAAAATAAAAAGAGTTTGCAATAAAAACAAAGCAGAAGGTAAAATTATATCATTTTTTTTTATAAAAATGTAAAAAACTATGTCCAGAGATGAGATGATAGCTGAAAAAAAGTCAGATGCTGACTAACTGGGTTGTGAAACTAGAGTTTAAATTGGTTTTTAACCAGATGACTATGTTTAGACACTTGATATCCTGCTGTTAGAATCATTTTCAAAGCAAAATAATATGAAGCAGAAAGAGATGGTGTAAAGGAAGCAAAGACAAAGATGGTACAAAGCTCAAGCAGGCACAGAAACAAGTATCCCCGGGAGGGCAGGAATGATCGGAGTATTTACAACAGTAAATTACAACAGTAATTCTTAAATTCAGAAAAAAAAGGATAAACATTACATACTCCGTAGTATTACTTCAATTTATGAATGTATCAAATGTTTAAAGTCGGAAAGAGGGTACTGAGTAGAATGAACAAGTGAGGAACCTAATTAACTTCTACTGTTAAAATTAGTAAGCCTAAGAATTACTGGCCAGCTGTGATTAGAGACCTACATCGTGCACGTAGGACAATTTAAAATCTTTCCAATCCAATCCACCACATACATGAGCTTCTCTCCTTTCTAAATTGTTTAAAAGCTGTGGACCTAGAAGTACTGAATAGAAGAATACACATAGTATTAAATGCATACATTAGTGGTTCTCCTCTCCCTTCAAAAGAAAATAAAAACCTTAGAATCTTACATTTAACTGAAGATTTAAAAATCCTGTTTGCAGAACGCTCCTTTAAAACAAGGAAGTGGGGCCGGAGGCGATAGCCCAGCGGTAAGACGTTTGCTTTGCACGCAGCCGGCCTGTGCCGGCCCGGAGTTCGATCCCGGCATCCCAGATGGTTCCCGAGCACCGCCAGGAGTAATTCCTGAGTGCAGAGCCAGGAGAAACCCCTGAGCATCACTAGGTGTGACCCAAAGAGCAAAATAAACAAACAAACAAATAAATAAATAAATAGGTAGGTGGATAGATAAACAAACAAACAAATAAATAAACTAGAACAGGAAGTGTAGGAGCGAGGAGATACTTCAGCGGTAGAGCACCTGCCTGGCACATGCCGAGCCTGAGTTTAATCCTTTAATCCTAGAGTTGCCTAGGTGGGCTATGGTCCTGACGGTCCCCAAGTATAAAGGGGAGTGACTTTGTGTGCTCAAACATCGCTAGCTGTGGCTCTTATTAAACTTTTCTTAAAAAATACAATAAAAACCAGCTGAGTTTATAGCACCAAAAATTTCATCATTACCTAGTACAGGCTATTCATTATATTAAATGGGCAAGAGAAAAGAGATGGCCAATAGAAGAGGTATTATTAGGAACACACACAACAAGACAAAACAATGTTTGACTTGCATGGGAAGTGGGGAGAGAAGATGGAAAGAGATTACCTAGGAAACCTGAAAATGCTCAGACCTCCTTTCCTCTGTGGTCTATGGGTTCATCTCACTGTCTACGAAAGCAACACACTGTCTATCACATTTGCTGATCAACACCGTATTTATTCAAAGCAATGGTTTCTCTGTGTTGGTAAAGTGGTGGGAGGGGGGCAGATGGGGTTGACTTCTAAAGCTCATAAACAAAACCAAATAAATTTACCCTGACTCAAGGCCATCAGTGACAGCGGAGGAGGGCACTGCCCAGTGTTAAGGCTCACACTCACAGCTAGAGTCTCTTGGCAACTTTCAGTTTCCTGCTGAGCTCTGCATGCCTGATTCCCACTTCCTGGGTGCCCCACGCTGACTGACCGATGCTCGCTGTCTGCCTGTGCTGCCCACGCTGACTGCCCGCGCTAACTGCCTGGCACTGTCTGCCTGCGCTGCCCACGCTGACTGCCCCCTGCAGATCAGCAGGGCCGGCCCATCCTGCCTCTATACTGAGCTGAGCACATATCTCACTGCTTTCTTGAACAAGCAAGAATGGCTTTAAAGTGTAACAGAAGAGAGATTGGGAAATACAGGGACATAGACAAAGAGATAGATAAGTAAAATGCATCTGCAATGGGGGCAGGCAGGGTTTCAGTGGGTGTGTTTGGGAATTGGGTGGGGTGGCATTGGCACTGGTGGAGGGATGGTTTCTGGAACACTGTATTGTAGAGAACCAATTATGAACATCCTTGTAATTCTATATATCACATGGTATAATAAGGATTGGGGAAGATGAAGGAGAGATGGAGAGAGACAGAGAAAGGGAGCGAAGGAAGAAATGCCTGCTCTGGAGCTGGGAGAGGGGGAATGTGGGGACATTGGTAGTGGGAATGGGGCACTGGTGAAGGGATGGGGGTGCTGGAACAATATATGACTGAGACCCAATTATGAACATCTTTGTAATGTTGTTCTCATGGTAGTAAAAAAAAAAAATTTTTTAATTAAAAAAAATTTTAAAAAGCAAGAATGACTTAAAATATTTATAGGACACAAATTTCTATCATTTAAATTGTATTAGTGCAACGTCTGCTGAACTCAGAGCAGGACTGTCTGTCACAGAAAATACACAGGGCTGTAAAAACATGACATTTCTGCAAGTCAGCCATAACCGAGTGGTAAGCCAGAGAGGGGGCTTTCTAGATTTCAGGGTGCAACAGGGAAGAAGGCGGACCTGGACAAAGCCAACACAAAATGTGAATAAAGCCTAGTAAAAAGCAACAAAACATGGGATGAGGTCCTTAGGCAAAGGAAACATAAAATAAGACTGTAAGGTGGCTGAAAAAATAACCATTTTAGAGAAAATGTATGAATATGTATGCTAGACTTGTTATGCTATTAAGTTCTTTTTCTTTTCTTTTTCTCTCTTGCTTTTGCCTCTAAATCACATAAAAGGAGAAGTTACAGAAAGAAGTTCATGGGAAAGGGACATGAGTCTGAGGTTCTTACCATCGTTTTACACCAAAGGCATTTCCAGTCTTGGAGACGGAGAACACTGCCGCAGGTTTTGTCGCAGACGGCACATTTGGCACTGACGGGCAGGTTGCCCTCGAGCCACTGGTGAGGCATGGCTACCTGTCCACCGTGAAACGGCAGTGAGGTTATAGGAGTGGAGGACAGCATGCTTATCCTGGGGAGACACACCTTCCTCTCATGCAGGGCCCCTTGAAATCATCCCACTCATGGCACTGGTTCTTTTTCTTTTTAATTAAAGAATTGTGATTTACAAAGTTGTTTGTAGTTGAGTTTTAGGCATATAATATTCCAGCACCGATCCCAACACCAGTCTCTACTTCCCTCTGCCAGAATTTCCATACTCCCTCCCCATCCCAAGCCCACCCCAATTTGACAGGCACATTACAAAGTTTCAGCGGGTGCAGCTCATATGGCATGATTTCAGCTTTCCACGTTTGTGTTTGGATATGTGGCTATAACCTTCACTCATGGGCACCGGTTCTGTACTGAGCTCTGAGGTAACAAGACAGACTGACTCATCAGGGCCCTTCAGGACACAAAGTCGGGGCGAAGAGCAAGGCAGGGCAAGGGGTTATCAGAAAGTACTCAGCAAGTGCTTTTGGGGAATAGTATGCACAGTGGAATGAAGGAAGGATTTTAAAGATGTGGGTCACCGTGGAAGGAAACCCCGAGTTCTGAGTGAGCATCTGCGTAAAGCGCTAAGCCACACTGAATCCTTCATTGACCCAAAAAAAGGACAGCACCACCTGCCCAGCACCATAACCACTCCTAATCCCAAGACACAGCATTTCTCTCAAAATTGATGAGCTAAAGAAAATGATGAAGGACTGAACTGAGGGGGAACCCTCACAACCAAAACTTTGCATGGAATCCTCCTAATGAGTCCTGCAATTATCTTCCCACAAGAGCAGAAAATGAAAGGGAGAAGGCGGCGGGGGTGCGAGGCGCCAAGAATAGCACTCTACCCCATCCTGCGTCCTCTATGATGTCCTTCCCCACAGAGGCCAGCGTTGTCCATTTGCAGTTGTTTGTTGCCCGCACTGCACACCTTTTGTGAGCCTTGAATTTACACACTACCAAAAAAAAGAAAATCACCATTCTGAACGAACAGAATAAAATTACCCAATGATTAAAGGAAAGCGAAGCATCGGCTGACTTTCAAAGGGAATTTCAAAATACTCTTTTTGTTTTCAAAATACTCTTTCAAAAATGCTAAATTACTCTCCAGCCCTAGTAATGGGACTCTAAAAGTAACTCTGACCATATACTCAGGGAGCACCATTTTATAAATAGCTACTTACAGAGTCCACTTACTCATGAAGGAAAACAGTAAGAAACACAAAGACAATAAACACCAAAAAATAGGTCTAGAGAAGGAAAGATAAATATACAATATTTCTAAATACACAATAGATGAAAATAAAATTCAGTAATACAGAGGGGCTAGTAACATTTTATTTCTTAATAACTCACCAGTCAATTGCTTTACTTCTGAAAATACACTCAGCTGTACCTTTGTGAAATTTACATTTTTCTATATATAGAACATACTGAAAAGGCTAGAAAATAACACTAAAAATAACACTAATAAAAATGGGATAATATAGAGGCATTTTAAAGTGTGTGTTAAGAAAATATGTATAGTTGGGGCCGGAGCGATAGCCCAGCGGGTAGGGCGTTTGCCTTGCGCGGGCCGGCCCATGCCGGCCCAGGTTCGATCCCGGCATCCCTTGTGGTCCGAGCACCCGCCAGAGGTAGTTCCTGAGTGCAGAGCCAGGAGAAACCCCTGAGCATTGCAGGGTGTGACCCAAAAAGCTAAAAAAAAAAAGAAAATATGTATAGCATCATAGGAAATAGGTAGGTGAGAGTCCATAGATGACAGTCTCTTAAGAAATTTATGTTAAGGTCATTACATAATAATGAGAAGAGAAAAAATGATAAAGCGATGGTCTCACTCCACATCACCAATTCTCTCCTGCCATACTGACAAGGAGCAAGATGGATCAACCAGAAAAGTAGAAGCGCGCATGACAAAAATCAAATGAATCTCTGAATATTTGAGAAATGAACCCTTGCTTACTAAAATCAAAATTTGACTTTGGCTAAACACATAATCCTTCTTGAAATCATCCAAAAGATAGTGGATTCTGAATTTATGCCAGTGTCTGAATTTTGAGACCATTTTACTAGAATACAGTAAGGTAACTGTTGCTAAGTTCTGAATATCAGGTGGTTCCATTTCACATGATTTTCAAATTTCTACCAGTAGCCCAGGAGAAAATTTTGAACCACAGGGTAAACACATTTCTCTTTAAATTGTATTTACTTGATGTAACCTGAAAACAAAAGGATCAGGTAAAATAATTGAGGTCTTCAGACAAATAAAAAATGTTCTGGATGTTTCAAGTCTCATTAACTTATAATGATCACTTAACCCAAAATGGGCTTTCCTTGAAAACTATTAGTTTATAAACATTGGAAATGTTTCTTTTTTTTTTTTGCTCTACTGTACACACTGAAAAACTCTTTCCTAGAAATCATACCAATTTTGTATTAAAATGACTGAGTCACACAAAGACTTCCAGTTAGGAAAAAATACCTTTTCCATTTAATTCTATTGGTCATAAAGAAAAATACCTTTTCGATTTAATTCTATTGGCACTACAAGGTCAGAGTGATAGTACAGTGGGCGAGTGCTTGCCTTGCAAGCAGCTGACCCAGCTTTGATCCCCAGCACCACATATGGTCCCCGAGCACTGTCAGGGGTGATCCATGAGCATAGAGCCAGGAGTAAGCCCTAAGTACAGGAAGGAAGGGGAGGGGGGGAGGGAGGGGGGGAGGGAGGGAGGGGAAGACAGTAGGAAGGAAGGATGGAAACAAGCAAGCAAGCAAGTATTTTAGGGAGGAAAAGTAGGGAAAAGTTTTAACATGTCCTGCTCTTTATAGTCCACAATACATGGGACTATTTAAAACTAGAGTGGAAGATGCTGGGAAGAAATTCAGAGAATTCAAAAGCAAGCGCTGGACCCACTTTGAAACATAGCTCCACATATTCCTGGAAGCCCCCAGTCTGGCAGCCTGGTGGTCTCTAGCAATGAAGGGCCCTTGAACCTCGCATCCTCAGCTCTTGCATTCCCAGTCTTCACACTGAATAATCCAGCCCAGTTAACTGTCACCTAGAATGACTTTTATGCCCCTGCACACTGCTGAGAGGACCTTACAGGACCACCCCCTCCCCAAACACTAGTTGTTGGTTAGTATCTCCAGGTCTTTTCACTGGCTTCTCAAAGTACTGTCTTACTTTTACTCTAGACTAGGATTCCCCTCTACTTTTTTTTTCTTTTTGGGTCACACCGGCAATGCTCAGGGGTTACTCCTGCCTCTTCACTCAGGAATTTCTCCTGGTGGTACTCGAGGGACCATATGGGATGCCAGGGGTCAATCCTGGGTCAGCCATGTGCAAGGCAAATGGTCTACCCACTGGGCTATCACTCTGCCCCTTCCCCCACTTTTAAAGTGCAATGAAATATGACATTAACCCCTGACTGGTTTCTAATAGGCTAATAAGGAAATAAGAGATCAAATACAGTACAATATCACAGGTTTTAAAAAATGTTGAGTTAAATACCAATGAGCTTATCACTATCACTATCACTATCCTCCCATTGATCATCTATTTGCTAGAGCGGGCACCAGTAATATCTCCATATGTCCTGTCTCATGCTAGTAGAGCCCAAGGGCATCTGCTCACTCCAGGAACATAAAGAGCCTCAAACCATTATATTAGGTCATGGGAATGAACTAATATAATTGTTAAACAATAAAAATGATACTTTTGTAATAATAAAGAGTTTGTTTATTATTGAGCTTTATTATTGAGCTTTCATATTGTGTTGAGTTTTAGGGAATGTCATGTTATGCTTAACATAACATTAAATGATAATAAAAACAAGTCATACTGTAATTATGCTCACTTACATATGAAAATGATTAATCAGCACCTTGTTTGTTAAGCAACAAAGTTCTTCAAATAAGTTATTCTGAAAGAAGTATTTCATTTATGTGTAAAGTCATTCCTTTAAAACTATAGAACTTTAGCTACAAAAGTTCGGTGAATACCCACAGACAACTGAGACCACTGGGGAGAGCTCAGGGAAGGAAGCCAGTCAGCTCCCACCCTACCAAAGCCCTGGCAGCCACGTCATGGCCCACCTCCATCCCTCCAGTAGGACTCAACCGCCTTAGGACTAAGCTGCACAGAGAACCTAACCTGCCGATATTACGATACACGCGCGGTTTGGCTGAAAATACCGGGCCTTCTTGGAGCTAGGATGGGCAACCCTCCCTCCTTCTCCCCCTACTTCCAGAAGCCCCCGAAACCACACCCAGTTCAATTCTGCCCTGTTAAAGATTCTGAATTTCCAGGAGCACGTAGGTGTTCTTGCAGCCACGTTGACATCTCCAAACTTTACAATACTGAAATCCCAGTAGGATTGGGATCCTAGATCGGATGAGATGTAACACAGAAGCCAATTAATCTCGGCTAATAAAAATATTTATTTTTATTCCAAAAAATATTTGGAATGCTTAACTTGCAACAACAGCTTAGTAAACCTTCAGATAAGGACTTAATGTCCCCATGGTTGAGATACAACAGTTGTCACAATTTTCTTCTACAGAAATATGTTTTTGATCATTCCCTTAGCCACTTGGTAACAGTAACATAAAATAAATTGCTGTGTATCTAGTATGGGGACGGGATAGAGGATGTTTGGGAAAATGGAGACAATGGTGAAGGGAAGGACACAGTGATGTTGGGATTGGTGACGGAATGCTGAATGCCTATAACAAATCATAATGAGCAACGGTGGAATTGGTGATGGAATATTGAATGTCTATAACACATCATCATGAACAACTTTGTAAACCAGGGTTTTAAACAAGTGAGGAAGAAAAACAAATTACTTTAAATAAATTTTATTTCTTTTTTTTTTTTTAGAGAGAGGATTTAGGCCACACTGGGCAATGCTCCAGGATTACATCAGGCTTTGCCCTTAGGAATCACTCCTATCAATGCCTGGGGGACCATATGGGATGCTGTGAATTGAACACGGTTCAGCTGCACGCAAGGCAAACATCCTAACTGCTGTATTATCACTCCAGCCCCCAACCAAAAAATTTTAAATTAAAACATAGATCCCAAAAACTATCACAACAGAAACCACAGAAACCCAAAAGATCATCAGAGATTACTTTGAGAGCATTGTATGCCCTGAAACATGAGAATCTAGACAAAATGGATAAATTCCTGAAGTCCTATAACCTCCCACGGCTGAAAAAGAAGACCTCCAATACCTGAATAAGCCTATCACCATCGAGGAAATAGAAACAGTAATTAAAAGTCTGCCCAAAACAAAAGCCCAGGTCCAGACGGATTCACTAGTGAACTCTACCATACCTTTAAGGAGGACCTACTGCCAGTCCTTTTCAAGCTCTTCCAAGAAATAGAAGAAACTGAAATACACCCAAACAGCTTCTACGAGGCACATATCACCCCTGACACCCAAAGCAGGGAGAGAAAACACAAAGAAAGAAAACTACAGACCAATATCCCTGATGAACAAGGATGCTAAGATCTTCAACAAAATACTAGCAAACAGAATCCAAAGACTCATCAAGAAGATTATACATCATGACCAAGTAGGATTCATCCGGGAATGCAAGGATGGTTCAACATTAGCAAGTCAATTAACATAATACATCATATCAATAAGAGAAAAATAAAAACCATATGATCCTATCAATAGATGCAGAGAAAGCATTTGACAAGATCCAGCAACCGTTCATGATTAAAACCCTCCAGAAAATGGGAATTGAAGGGACTTTCCTCAAAAAGATAGTTACAGCCATCTACCAAAAGCCCACAGCGAGCATCATTCTAAATGGGGAAAAATTGAAAGCCTTCCCCCTGAGATCAGGGACAAGACAAAGTTGCCCACTCTCACCTCTTTTATTCAATACAGTACGGGAAGTACTTGCCATAGCAATCAGAGAAGAAAAAGGACATCAAGGGCATCCAGATAGGCAAGGAAGAAGTCAAGCTTATCATTATTTGCAGATGACATGATATTATACCTAGAGAACCCTAAACTCCCTACCAAAAAACTCCTAGAAACAATAGACGATATAGCAGAGTGGCAGGATACAAAATCAACACCCAAAGTCGGTGGCTTTCCTATATACAAATAACGAAAAGAGAAGAAAGGGATATTAAGGAAACAATTCCATTCACAATTGTGCCACAGAAAATCAAATACCTAGGAATCAACTTACCCAATGTGTAAAGGACCTGTACAAAGAAAACTACAAGACACTGCTCCAAGAGATAAAAGAGGACACAAGGAAATGGAAACATATCCCCTGCTCATGGATGGGGAGAATCAACATTGTCAAAATGGTAATACTCCCTAGAGCTCTGTACAGATTCAATGCAGTCCCTATAAGGATACCCATGACATTCTTCAAAGAAATTGATCAAATGCTCCTGAAATTTGTATGGAACAATAAACCCCCCAAGGATAGCTAAAGCAATCCTTGGGGAAAAGAAGATGGGAGGCATCACCTTTCCCAACTTCAAACTGTACTACAAGGCAGTAGTAATTAAAACAGCATGGTATTGGAATAAAAACAGACCCGTGGATCTATGGAATAGAATTGAGTATCCTGACACTCAACCTCAAACACATGATCATTTAATCTTTGATAAAGGTGCAAAGAGTCTAAAATGGAGTAAAGAAAGCCTCTTCAACAAGTGGTGTTGGGAAAACTGGGCAGCGACATGTAAAAAAATGTATTTAGACCTGTGTCTAACACCATGCACAAATCAGATCAAAATGGATTAAAGATCTCAATATCAGACTTGAATCCATAAAGTACATTGAAGAAAATATAGGAAAAACCCTCCACGACATTGAAGCTAAAGGCATCTTCAAAGGTGAAACATCACTAACAAAGCAACTAGAAGAAAAGATAAACATATGGGACTACATGAAACTAAAAAGCTTCTGCACCTCAAAAGAAACAGTGACTAAGATACAAAAGCAGTCCACAGAATGGCAAAGAATATTCACCCAATATCCATCTGATAAGGGGTTAATATTCAGGATATATCAGGTACTGGTAGAACTTTACAAGAAGAAAACAAACAACCCCATCAAAAAATGGGGGAGAAGAAATGAACAGAAGCTTCAGCAAGGAAGAAATTCGAATGGCCAAAAAAACATATGAAAAAATGCTCATCATCACTAATCATCAGAGAGATGCAAATCAAAACAACAATGAGATACCACTTTACACCACAGAGACTGGCACATATTCAAAAGAGCAAGAACAACAAGTGCTGGCCTGGATGTGGGGAAAAGGGGACACTCATCCATTGTTGGTGGGAATGCTGCCTGGTATAGCCTTTCTGGAAACCAATATGGACATTCCTCCAAAGACTAGAAATTGAGCTCCCATTTGACAAAGCCATACCACTCCTGGGAATCTACTCTGGGAAACCAAAAATAGGCAGCGGAAACACCATCCCTACTTTTATGTTCATAGCAGCATTATTCACAATAGCCAGAAGCTGGAAGCAACCAGAGTGCCAGAAAACCGATGACTGGTTAAAGAAGCTTTGGTACATCTACACAATGGAATACTATGCAGCTGTCAGGAAAAATGAAGTTATAAAATTTCTCTATAAATGGACCGGACATGGAGAAGATTATGTTGAGCAAAATTAGCCAGAAGGAGAGAGACAGATACAGAATGACTGCATTTATTTGCATGACATAAATATATATGTACATATTAAGATACCAATATCCAAGGTCAAGTGAAACATATATCAGGAGGTCTTGTCAAAGGTGGAAACAAACGTGGGGGAGTCAGAGGCTAGGTAAGACAGAAAATGGAACAGTGTGCTAACAATTGTCGAGGATACTAATGCCAACCTAGAACTGAGCATTAAATAGAGGGAAAAAGATACACATGACAACCCATTAATGTATGTTCTGTAATCCATAGTCCGGAAGGGAAGGAAAAGAGAGAGAGAAAGGGAAAGAAATAAAGAACCTGCCATGGAGGAGCCTGGGGAGGGGGAGGGAACCCAGGATGTTGGTGGTGGGAGATGGGCACTGGTGGAGGGATGGGTGCTGGAACACTGTATGACCAAAACCCAAATATGAACTTTTAAATTGTATATCTTTGTAATTGTAAAAATAAAAAAATTTTAAAAAGGGGCCGGAGCGATAGCCCAGCAGGTAGGGGCGTTTGCCTTGCACGCGGCCGGCCCATGCCAGCCCGGGTTCGATCCCCGACATCCCATATGGTCCCCCCAAGCACCGCCCAGGAGTGAATCCTGAGTGCAGAGCCAGGAGAAACCCCTGAGCATTGCCGGGTGTGACCCAAAAAGCAAAATAAATAAATAAATAAATAAATAAATAAATAAATAAATAAATAAGAAAAAACTATACTAATGTAAGAAAATTATTTTTTGTCAGAGTGTAATAGTATTCATCATAATAATCATTGTTAAGCATTGAATAGTGGTTATGATAAAAATTCCTACGTGTCCATGTTGACATATTATAGATGCTGGTATGACAACTTAAATAAAAGAATAACAATTACGCTCTGAAATTAACATTCAAATTGATTTAGGATTACTTATTAAAATATTGAAATGGTATTTTTTATTAAATTATTAAATATACATGCAAGGCTTTAAAAATGAGTATGGGGGGGACACAGGTGTAAATGTACATTGATGGAGAGATGGGTGTTGGAACATTGACAGAAACCCAACCACTAACAACCTAACTGTATCCAATGGTGATTCAATAAAAAAGGAATATAATTATTATCCTACACAAACCTAGAATATAAATCATTAACACAGATGTTTCGCTATGAAAATCAAGATCAGACAATTAATTTAATTTAGAGATAACTCATATATCAGAAATTGATTTCATTCTAATGCATAGTTATTCACTGTCGATGCTAAACCAATTTTCTTGTATTTGCACATATGTTGTAACTTTCAACATCTCTGGTATCCTGTATCTTCAATTTTATCAAGCAATTTATTCAGATTTTGTGAGGGGTTCTAAAATTTAAGCATAACTGAGTACAATAAAAATATCCTAAATATCTACATAAAATAAAAAGGGAAATAGTTTTAGATAGTTGTAAAAACCCTTGAGATTTTGAAAACATTCTACTACCATTCTAGAAATATTAGTGGGTAAGATGGAGCCAATCTAAACTTTTTGTCAGCCTTGAAAATAAATGCTAACATATTTCTCTAAAAATTTAAGGACCGGAAAGACAGTAAAGATTACTAAAAGAAGAATATACACATTTATTTAAAGGCTTAAATTTCATAGTCTCACTACTTAATGCAATTTTCATTTTTCTTTCAAAATGTAGAGAAAAGTATTCCTTCATTACACTTAACCTCAATTCCTAAACAATTAGATAAGAAAAGTATTCCTTCATTACACTTAACCTCAATTCCTAAACAATTAGATATATTTAATAATGCCTGTCAAATCATAAATATATCGCATAAGTATCCCAGATATATGTTTTTAAGCATTTCTGAGATTAGATACTAAGAGGCAATAATTAAAAAAATCTTCCAAATAACACAATATAACGGATCCTGACATGAGGCAAGTATTTAATAAATGTTTGTTGAGAGAACATGAATAAACAAATGATATAAGTGAAGTAATAAATGCCAATGTGAACTAAAATTTTTCCACCCGATCCAGCACTTTTGGAAAACAATAAGGGCATTCCTCTGAAAACTAGATATTGAGCTCCCATTTGATCCAGCAATAGCACTCCTGGGAATATACCCAAGAGACAGAAAAACACATAGCAGAAACACTATCTGTACTTCTTTATTCATCTCTGCGCTATTCACTATAGGTATAATCTGGAAACAACCTAAATGCCCAAGAACAGAGGACTGGCTAAAGAAACTGTGGTATATCTACACTATGGAATACTATCCAGCTGTCAGAAAGATGAAATTATGAAATTTACCTGCAAATGGATGGACATGGAGATGATCATGCTGAGTGAAATTAGTCAGAAGGAAAAGGACAGATATAGGATGACTGCATTCATTAATAGGATATAAATAGATACCAGTGTTTTACTAAGTGTGGGAAAAAACTCACCATTGAATATACACAAAGAGACTTAAATGATAAACTCTAAATATCTGCGGGGCTAGCCAGATAGCTGGCTAAAGAAGAGGGAGAGAGATGCAGAGACAGAGAGAGAGACAGAGAGAGAAAGAGAGGAAATGGGGCTACCTGCTATTGAGGCAGCCTGGTGGTGGGCGGGAGGGGGTGGGGTACATTGGTGGTGGAAATGGGGCACTGGTGGAGGGATGGGTGCTGGAATATTGTATTACCAAGAACCAATTATGAACACCTTTGTAACTGTATGTCTCACGATGGTATAATAAAAAAAAAATTAAAAAAAAATTTCCACTGAATTTCACATTATCTTCATTTCCCCTCTCCTGCTTCTGTGATATCTAGGATCGCACACACACTGGGATAGTCTTGCCTATTTGGTTGTGGTTAAATGCTGGAGATCAGAGGTGACTACTAGAGTGGCCCACCCGCACGGCAGAGCCTGGCAAGCTACCCGTGTCGTATTTGATATGCCAAATACCAGTAACGATTATAGACCTCATTCCCATGACCTGATGGAATGGTTTGAGGATCTTTATGTTCCTGGAGCGAGCAGATGCCCTTGGACTCTACTAGCATGAGACAGGACATATGGAGATATTACTGGTGCCCGTTCGAGCAAATCCATGATGAACCGGAAGACAGTGATACAGTGAATATCATATCTGGGAGGTAACTATTACCTCTAGGACCCCTTTATTTTTTAAATATTTTATTATACCATCGTGAGACATAAAGTTACAAAGATGTTCATAAGATGTTCATATTTGGGTTTCGGTCATAGAGTGTCCCAGCACCCATTCCTCCACCAGTGCCCATGTCCCACCACCAATGTCCCTTAATTCCCTCCTCCCTCCCCCAGCCTGCTTCTGTGGCAGGTTCTTAAATTTTTTCTCTTTCTACCCCTTTTAGATTACAGTTATAGAGGACCATTATATCTTTGTAGCTATTCTTTTTGACAAAAAAAGTTTTAGATCTTCTCTAAATTTTTATTTCCAAACATTTTAACACATCAGGCCATGCTAAAATCTGAATTTTTTTTAAGCTTACAAGTTTTAACTAGAAAAAGAAGTTTATTGTGTACTTTATCTTTCTTCAGTTTTCTAGAAAGTCACAGCTATGAAGTGGTCCCCATGTGCCTGCTGTAGATGAGGAAGTAAGTCTTTAAGAGTTAAACTACTTTATGTGGTCATAGTTCCTTCTTTCCTTCCTTCCTTCCTTCCTCCCTCCCTCCCTCCCTCCTCCCTCCCTCCCTCCCTCGCTCCCTCCCGCCTCCCTCCCTCCCTCCCTTCCTCCTTATTTTTTTTGACTTACCAGAGCACCTTTATTATTTTGAACATTTTTTTTTGTATTTTCATAAGTGATTTCTATTTTTATTTTTTAAAGAAATACAATTTACAAATTTACTGATAGATGCATTTTAGGAAGACAGTATTTCAACACCAATTCTACCACCAGTGTCAACTTCCCTCCCAACCCCAAACCCTGCCCCCAACCCTGCCTGTCAACTTGACAGGCACATTACAAAGTTTCAGTGGCTGAGCTTAGACCTCATGTTTTCAGGGTTGTTGAGCCTAGTTTTGGATATAGGGCCATACCACTCACCCGTATCACCAGTATAACTGAAACCCTGATGCCTGTTCGCCCATTACTTCCCGTTCTCATCTTTCCCCTTTGATGTCTTTCTTTCTCTGCCATCCTCTCTACACACGGGGGTCACGGGTGGTCTAGGTATCCCCCTCTTACTTCATTTCCTCATCCAGTATTCTACAAACCGATGCTGTCACAGTTTCTACTGGGAGAAGCAGAATATGAGGCATTCTTTTTTTCCTTAATCAAGATGATCTATTTTAGTAGACAGCTGAAATAAGAACATGCCTGATTTTTATCAGTTTGACTGAATTAAAACCATACAAGAAATAGTCAAAATATAATTTTGTTAAGGAAAACAAGCTACTATTAGCATATTTTAAAAGTAGTATGCATCTGTATAATCACTGTCTTCCGGTTCATCGTGGATTTGCTCAAGCGGGCACTAGTAACATCTCCATATGACCTATCTCATGCAAGTAGAGCCCAAGGGCACCTGCTTGCTCCAGGAACATAAAGAGCCTCAAACCATTCCATCAGGTCATGGGAATGAGGTCTATAATTGTTACTGGTATCTGGCATATCAAATACGACACAGGTAGCTTGCCAGGCTCTGCCGTGCAGGGTTGCATATTCTTGTAGTCATCTCAAAATCCAGCATTTATTGATGAACCACGCAACTGCAAGGGGTCGCACAAGCCATGCTGTGATAGGATGGTCTGCTGGGTGGAGTTCTGATGAGGGGGGAAGTTTGGATGTGTAAATGGAGGTCCTCATGGAGTGGGGCGTCGTCTGGCTTGTTGTGAGGCTCTGCTGGGGTGGCGGGCCAGGGCTAGAATCTGCCATCCCTCCCAGGCACCTCATGAGCGGCTGGGCACAGTGAGAGCCAGTAGCAGCTCTGCCCCATGTCTGTCTCTCTATGTAATCATTAGGTAAGAAACTAGGTCAATCTAAGGAAGTTATCAATTTCCTGGGCAATAATAGTTTCTTTAAGTAGCCACTGATTTTAAGTTCAAAAAGATTATTGGGCCCTGAGAGCAGGAGAAGGTACTCATCTTGCAGGCGGTCAACTAAGTGCAATCCCTGGCACTGTATATGGACCCCCTAAGCACTGCCAGGAGCTATCCCTGACCACATTCATGGTCTAAAACCCCTCTACCCTGAAAAATAAAATTTGAAGGACCAGAATATGACCCCCTTGGTAAGGTACTGGACTTGCAGAGGTGGGCCCTGAGTTTCAGGGCATGCAGGACACGCTTCTCAAGGCCTAGTGCACTGGCAGGGGCCCGATGGCCCTGAGCATTGCTAGGGACAGATTCCAACAAGGTCACAACAGCACCCCACTGACTCTAACATGAGCCACGGACCCTGTATTTTCAGGGGAAAAAAATAAGGAAATTTCTAAAGATGTCCACTTAAGCTAAATATCAATGAAACAGAAGGGAAATGAGTACAACAATATACAGAAGCACAAAAATTCTGCTCAAGTGAATTAGACTGTCCTGATAGAAAATTTCATTTTCTGAAATCAGAAGCATAAAAAAAACTAGAATGATATTTAAGAACTAAAAGATTTTCTTTTTTTCAATAAGAGTTGCCAGTTTTTTCAGGCGTGAAAATGCCACATTAGAATTTATACCTTCAGAGGAGAGAGAGAGGGAGAGAGAGAGGGGATAAAGAACCTGCCATTTAGGCAGGATGGGTGGGGGAGGGAATTGGGGACATGGGTGGTGGTTGAGGGGCACTGGTGGAGGACGGGGTGCTGGAACACCGTGTGACCGAAACCCCCAAGCGTGAACAACGTTGTAATTGTATATCTCACGGTGGTATAATAAAATGTTAAAAAAAAAAAAGAATTTATACCTTCATTCAATGAATGACTTTCTCTTATTTTTCCCCCCTGAGCAAAGGCATTTCCCAAGCCAGCGCTGTGTTCAGAGCTCCACTTGAAGCTTTGATGAAACTTTACCGGTAAATTCTCTCTGTAGACCCCAGGTCCTGCTTCTGCCTGTGGGGAAAGTTTGCCCTGATCCCATCCAGGGTGCCAAGGACAGAGTGCGTATCGGAGTCAGTGTGACGGGGCACAGAGGGAGAGCGATAGTACCTTCACAGGACAGTCCATGGGAGGTGACTCCAGAAAGACTCTCTCGGCACACGTTACAGAAAGTGGGCCTTAGCGGTGAGCAGGCGTACCAGTTGTGCATCCCTGAGAAGTGCTCCACGTTAAACTGGGCCACCTAGGAACGAGACATTAGACCAGTGTTGCCAAAGAAGAACAACGTTTGTAAAGATTTTTACAAAAAAATAAAACATTATTTTTTAACTTTATTATACCACCATGAGACATACAATTACTACGCTGTTCATAACTGGATTTCAGTCATACAGAGTTCCAGCACCCATCCCTATACCAGGGCATATTTCCCACCACCAGTGTCCTCAGATTCCCTCCCACCTCCCCCCAGCCTGCCTCTACAGCAGGCACTCTTCCCTCCTCTCTCTCTCACTCTCTCTCATACACAAACACATGCACACACACAGTGGCTTGTAATATATACATTTAGGGTTTACTATATATATATATATATATATATACATGTATATATATATATATATATATATATATATACATATGTATATATATATATCCCTTTGTCTATGTTCAATGCTTAGTCCTGGACTAAAACCTTAATTTAAAAAAACATCACGGACCAGAGCAATAGTAGAGTAGGTAAGGCATTTGCTTTGCACATGGTCGACCTGGGTTTGATCCCTGACATCCCATATGCCCCCCCCACCCCCACCCCAAGCGTAATGCCTGAGTGCAGAGCCAGGTGTGAACCCTGAGCATTGCCAGGTATGACCCAGAAAAGTGAAAAAAAAAATTAGTATCGGTTTAAAAGAAATTGCTGAACAATTCTACATGTACTTCCTATTTATTGAGCATGAATACTGCTTTTTCTCTTCTAAAAATGTTTATTCTCTAAGAACACAGGAGACAGCAGAGATGCTACCTTACCTCCCGTAAGGTTCTCTGGTCTGGACAGATTTCAGTGAGCTGATCCAATCTTCCATCTCCTTTCTGTTCTCAGCACACAGCATTAATCTTCTGAATGGAGTGATTATCTGAAAGGGATAATTCAATCTAATGATTGCTAATAACTAACAAGATAGCTTACTGCAAAGCCTAACATCCTTATAAGGCTAATTCCATTTTTCATCTCTCAGCCTTTGTTTTCTTGATGAAAAAAGTAAGATTCTCTGAAACATAAATGAGTTTTGTTTTCCGAGTATGGTAAAATTACTAGGAAAAAAATCAGGGAAACTGTCCTTGTTTACGATGTTAGCACGACTTATCAGGACTTTTAGCCTTTTGCTAAGGGCTCTGAACACAAATACATAATGTATACTACTCCATGGAATATATTGAGAACACTGATTAAGAATAACTTCGACATAATTCATAGTTAGCTTATATTTAATATATCATATTCAATATGGAAAATATTTTATCGAAAAATCAAATGAACACTATATTAAATGATTTTATATTAGGCTTATAATGGTATCAAGAAAATTCTTTTTATTAAATAACACTGAGTTTGTATATCATTTCCATCTCAATTTTAAAATGAGTTAAGTGAAAAAATGATATGTTTTTACCATTGTGTAAATTCTACCAGACCACTTTTTAAATAAGAGGAAGAAAACTGGCATAAAAGTCCTTTTATTGGCCTTAAAGGAAAATATAAGCTGTGGTTTCTATCATTTTTTGCTGTTACTAAAGAAGACAAATCTATTGCACTAGGAAACTTAAAGCAAGAGGAATAAAATGTTCAGACTGTTATAGCTGAACAAAAGTGCTTCAAACTAAGATTCTGAAAGACTTAAAAGAAACCGCTGCTTATGTCTGAATACAATGTTCTTCTTGTCATCTTGATGAAACTGAACCCTAGCATTTATTACAAAGAAGGAACCATTTACTTACATGGTGAAAGTGAGCAAGATGCTATATTCCCACCTACAAATTGTTTCCAAACATTACATGAAAGTAAGTCTTGTCAAATTAAAATCTACTTAATTAAGTAGTCATACACTTATTATATAATAGAAATTACCCAAGTCATAAAAAGCACTTTTTTTAAGTAACCCTTCCAGAAAGCAGTATACTAGCAAGCTTCAATCATCACTGTTCACCTCAGAAAGTAACTCTATTATTTAAAGCTACACAGAGTACACCTAAGCAACTCACCGGTCACTGCATCCTCTGGTTTTTCATTTGCAAAGGCTACACAATCCTTCAGCCAAGAGGTCTTTACTACATTTAACAAACACTCCTCCTAAATACAGCTTGCCAGGAGAATCACATGGGAGAAAAGCACCAACCACTGAGCTTTGGAGTTTTTTTTAATTGCATATGAAATTAAACGGAACCTCATTCCCATTTTCTTCTGTTTTCCACCAAGCTCTATGGACCAAGCTTATTAGCAGCTGGTCACTTCTCTTCCTGAATAAATAGTTAATGCAAAGAGCAATGCCTCCCTCACTACTTAGGAGCCAAATGGATGCTTTATTGCTTCAAAAATGTTTTTCTAGGACAGCTCATCAAATGCAGCAAAGAGATCCCATTAAATCATAATAGAAAGCTGGCTCAACAAATGGCAGAACTCTGCAGAAATCTCCAAGTTTCACTCCACTAGCCGAATAAGGCTATTTATCTGCATAAATGCCTCCTCCATCATTTCTATTGTTTACTTGTTTAGTTATTTGCTTTACTCTATGATGCTGCTATAGGGATTCCCTTCATTATGATTTTATGGTGAAATAAGTGCTCAATAAATAAATGAGGCTTACTATTTTATTCTTCGATTTTACTTTTGCATTCCAAGTAAGACAGATGTCTGAAAGTTTTATCTACTTTTATGACATTGTACTTTTAAAAAATCCATTTGTAATTCAATAAAAGGGAAATAAGGATAGAACATACAATGCTACTTTTTTCTTTTTTTTGAAAGCACATAAATTCCTCAAATTTTAGGTATTTAGCAATATAACAATATAGATACTTCATAAAGTAATATTTTCAGTCTTCTGTGTAACAAGAATTTGTTTTAAAAGGTCAGTAAATAACTATAACACATTAAAATAAGAGATGAAATTATGAATAGCTTTTGATTATAGGTCTTAGAATGAATAAATCTGGCTATAAGGTCACAGTATAGGAAACTAGAATAAAAATAGTTCACAAGTTATATCATGTAACAATGCCTGCTTGGGGCCGAAATCAGGAATGCTTCAGAAAATACCCCAGAGTTGTCGTGGTGACCCACCGAGCCTATAGCACTGCCTTCCCGGACTGGGTGAACCCTCATCAGCCATCGATGTTACCCTCTCTTCTTAGACTACAATTATTCCTGAACTCGGATTTTAGAAAGGATCTGATTGCTCCAGCTGTTAATTGACAGAATCTGGTTTTACTTTCACTCAACCCCATAGCACTCCAGAGATTTCTCACCTAAACATTTATTGAGGATAATATTTAGGAACCAAGAAATTCCAAAAATTACTTGATTTGTATTCTGCAAGTATGTTTGACCAGCATTTGTTACTATGACAAGTCAGTGGAACAGAGGAGTGAGAAGGAGATTCCTTCCCTGAGAAGACTGTCTGAGTCTTTTGGGGACCAAATCTGGAAGCTTCTGAAACTAGAGGGCTTTTTGGCCTTTGCTGAAGGATCAGCAGCTTATATTTCCTACAGGATTCCCAGCTCCTGTCCTTATTAGCAACCATCTCTGTCTCATGCCAATTCTCCAACATTTACAAACAATACTTTTAGGCACATCTTATCTTGCTTGCTTCAGCTATGTTTTGAAAACTATAAGCACCATTCAACAAAGATCTGAGAATACAACTGCTAATCTGTGAATTCAAAACAGTACTTACTAATCATGGAGCATATGATATAAACCTACCTGGGTCTTGCCAAGGAAGTAAAACACTGTTCCCTGGTTTGTAAATATTTCGTGTTAAGTTAGGACATACAGGCTCTCCTAAATCAGTTAGTATCCTAAATATTATCTTAAATAATATACAAAACTCTCTATTAAGAGAAACATTGCTCCACTCTGGGCTGGAGTTCTGTAAGGGTTAACTAATCATGTTATTTTAAGTTTGAAAAAGAATTAAAATTTTCTCAGTCTGGTAAAGCATGCCAATACACAAAATGGAGAATTATCTATAATTCAATAAAAATATATATAATTCTATAATAGAGTAATATTATAATTAAGCTTTTATATAAATAAAAAATCAGCACTGGTAATTTTCATTTAGGAGTTATAGCTTTTGAGGTGTAATTCTTTATAAGTACTTATATTTTACAAAGTAAAAGTGTAGGGACATCCAGATAGGAAAGGAAGAAGTCAAGCTCTCACTATATATGGCTGGCATGATGTTATATTTAGAAAATCCTAGGGGCCGGAGCGATAGCCCAGCAGGTAGGGCATTTGCCTTGCACGCATCCCACATGGTCCCCCGCGAGCAACGCCAGGAGTAATTCCTGAGTGCAGAGCCAGGAGAAACCCCCTGAGCATTGCCGGGTGTGACCCAAAAAGCAAAAAAAAAAAAAAAAAGAAAAAAAAAAAAAAAAAATCCTAAAGACTCTAAAAAAAGAAACTAGAAGCAATAGTTTTGTTTAATAAAGTGGCAAGCTATAAAATTAGTATGCAAAAGTCCATAGCTATCCTATATGAAATAGTGAAACAGAAGAGAAAGATATTCACTTCTCACTTGTCTTCCCGTTGTTCATCGATTTGCTCGAGTGGACACCAGCAACATTTCCATATGTCCTGTCACAAGCAAGTGTACCCCAGGGCATCTGCTTGCTCCAGGACTAGGAAAAGCCTCAAACCATTCCTTCGGGTCATGGGAATGAGGTCCATAATTGTTACTAGTTTTTTGGCATATCAAATAAAACACAGGTAGCTTGCCAGGCTCTGTCATGTAGCTGGTTTTACTCTCAGTAGAAAGCTCTAATCTCGAGCATTTACTGATGAAACTAAAAGGGGAAAGACCAGGTTTCTCTTGGGTGGAGCTCTGAGGAGCTGTGGAGTCTGGATGTTGAAAATGACTGACCTCATGGTGTGGGGTTGCTCTGGCTTCCTGCTAGGCTCACTGGGATGATGGGTCACAACTAGAACATGCCTAGTACTGTATACAGTGTATAAATGTGAAATATCCTGGGAAGGACCTGATCCTAACATCTAGAACTATCTAAGACTGAGCCAAAGGAGCTGTGGGTCTGGCATGTCTCTCTTCTGGGGTAGCTGGAGTGGACGTGGAGGAAAGGGGAGGAGTATCCCAAATTCCTTCTCCAAGTCCATTGTGTGAGCACGCGTGAGCGAACCCTTTGGAGCAATGCTGGACTTCGGCCAGGGCTGGCCGAGCCCCCTGCACAAATGACTGGAGGTTTTTACATTTTACAAATGACTGGAGCTCCATGGGTTGCTTCCACGTGGGGCTGAGTGACACAGCTCGAGAGAGATATTAAAATATTAAAAAAAGAATCCCAGTCTCAATTGAGCCTGGAAAATCAAGTACTTCAGAATCAGCTTAACTAAAGAGGTGAAAGACTTATAACAAAAAAAATAAAGAACTACAAAACACTACTTCAGGAAATAAGAGAGGACATGAGGAAATGAAACATATCCCAGCTCACGGATTGGAAGAATCACTATCGTAAAAAATGGCAGTAATCTCATAAGCATTGTACAAATTCAATGCAGTGCCTATAAGGATCACTTGACATCCCATTATTCATCGATTTGCTCGAGCAGGTGCCAGTAACATTTCCATTTGACCCTATCACGTGCCAGTATAGCCCAATGGCATCTGGTTGCTTCAGGAATACAAAGAGCTTCAAACCATTCATTCAGAGTCTTGACGAAGAAGTCTGACCATCTTGTAGGTGAGCGGCCACGTGATCTTATGACATCCTGTGGGATCCAGTCGGTAACGGCTCTAGTCCAGCGATCGACTCCAAATCACATTACATGTCCATCCCATCTGATTTTCGATGCCTTGGCAAATGAGACAGTGTCCCTGACTCTGGAACAGCAACGGAGATTGGAGCTCCGATTCTTTCTTTCACTTGAGTGAGGCGTGATATTCCAAGCATAGCTCTTTCGATTCCCTATAAGGATACCTGTGATATTTTTCCCAGAAATAGATCAAATACTCCTGAAATTCATATGGAACAATAATGCCCCCCCTTACTGAAATAGCTAAAAGCCAGTTCTTGGGATAAAGAAGATGGAAGACTTCACTTTCCTCAACTTTAAACTGCACAACAAGCAGCAGCAATTAAAACAGCATGGTACTGGAATTAAGACAGACCCTTGGGTATATAATCTTCAATAAAGGAACAAAAAATATTTAATAGAGGATGGAAAGTCTCTTCAACAAGTGATGCTGGTGAAACTGGGCAGCCACATGCAAAAAAAAAAGAACTCAGACCTCTTTCTAACACCATGTGAAAATGTCAAATCAAAACAGTTTAAAGACCTTAATATAATCCCGGATCCATACTGTATACGGAAGAAAATGTAGGCAGAACTCCATGACATTGAAACTAAAGACATTTCAAGGAAGAAACGTCACTGATCAAGTAAATGGAAGCAAAGAAACTGATAAACAATTGGGCTACATTAAATTAAGAAACTTCTGCACCTCAAAGAAAATGATGATCAGAATATAATGGAACCCCACATAATGGGCGAAATTATCTAACATTCATCTGATGAGGGGATAATATACAAGATATATAAGCACTGGTAGAACTTTATAAGAACAAAAGCATCCAACCCCAAAAAAATCAGAAGAAATTAACAGAAACTTCTTCAAAGAAGAAATACAAATGGCCAAAAGGTCTAAGAAAAAACTGCTCTACGTTACCAACCATCAGGGACATGCAAATCTAAACAACAATGAGATATCATTTCACACCACAGAGATGGCACATATCCAAAAAACAAGGGCCGGAGCGAGCAGCCCAGCGGGTAGGGCGTTTTGCCTTGCACGTGGCTGGCCTGTGTCGGCCCAGGTTCGATCCCGAGTTCCATATGGGTCCCGAGCACTGCCAGGAGTAATTCCTGAGTGCAGAGCCAGGAGTAACCCTGAGCATTGCCGGGTGTGACCCAAAAAGCAAAAAAAAAAAAAAAAACAAAACAAAACACAAGAACAACCAGTGCTAGTAGAAGATACAGAGAGAAAGGGACTCTTATTCACTGCTGGTGAGAATGCTGTCTGGTCCAACCTTTCTAGCAACCAATGTGGACATTCCTAAAAATCTAGAAATTGAGCTTCCATTTGACCCAGAAACTCCATTTCCTGGAATATACCCTAAGGGCCATAAAAAGAAAATGAAAAAAGAAACCTGCACCTCTCTGTTCCTTGCAGAACTATCCACAATAGACTAAATCTTGAAACATACATGTCAAAGAACAGATGACTGGATCTATTTAGCTATGTTCCCCATACACACAATGGAATATTATTCAGACATAAGAAAAGATAAGTCATGAAATTTGCTGCTACAGTATGGAGAGACCTGGAGAGTATCATGCTGAGTGAAGTTAGAGGGAGAGAGTACAAAATGATCTCTCTCATACACAGGCTATAAAGAAACATACCGTGGAATAACAAATACTCAGAGACAATGGAAACAGAACAAGAGAACATGTATTCAATAGGAAACATGCCACCTGAGGGAACTGGAGGGGATAGGACATGGAGGCAAGAGCTAGTGTGGAGGAAGCATTAGAATTGGGAGGAGGTGTAGCTGAAAGGTGGTAAAGTGTTCTGTATGAAACCCTGTACTACAGTACCATGGAATACTGTAAACCACAGTGCAAAACCACATATATATATACACACACCAATATATATACATATGTACATATATAGTATACATATGTATATATACCTACTATACATATATTTTTTTTTTTAAAGCCTCTTGCAGAAGACTGGTACAGAAAGGGAGGCACTGTGAGTGGGTGAGGGGCACTGGTGGAGGGGAAGTGGACACTGCTGAAAGGATCAGTGTTATAGTACTGTATGCCCAAAACCTAATCACATGATAACTTTGTAATATGGCGAGTAAACAGAAAACAATTTTTTGTAATTTTAAACAAATTTCTAATACTACTTTATAAAACATTATAATGAAAGAATTTCTGAACTTAATTTTTTTATTTAGCATCTAGCATTTATTTAGCATCAGCATCTTCCTAAGCTGATGACCTCAAATCCTGACACACATTAGAATTACATTTAAAAAATACCCCGCATCAATACCAGTGAACTCAGAATACACGAGGGTGGGATCCAGTCAGAGTTGCTTTGTTTTGTTTCTAATACCCAGATGACCCCAAAGCTGGTGTCTTTAAAGATATTTTATTGCCCCTATGACATCTTTAGAATTTTTTAAAATGAGGAACTTTCTACAATGGAAATGAGTTATGGAACTGCTAACTTGCAAACTACCCATGTAAACCACTGACATAATAGCAGAGTGATTCATTATTTAAATCTCTGAGTCATACTAACTCTAGATGAAATACCCAAATGGCATCCTTTCTTGCTGTGTGTGCCTGAAGAAACACATTTCCTAGCTCTCTCTGAGTCTGTCTCAGCTGCTGAGAATGGCGGAGAGGAAAGTGACAGCTCTGAGATTTGTATGCGTTCTGAGACAGTATATGGTGATGACTGAATACAACTGGTGGGACTGAACATACCGATGTGTATACAGATGCAGATGTAGACTGAAGTGAGACTGAAGCTTACAGTATTATGCGGTCACATAATACTGTAAGCTAAGGTCATTTCAATTTACTTAAAAAGCTTTTTGGCACAGTGTCTGTTCAAAGTCAACTTTTAAAATGTCAGCATCACAATTCTTAGTGCTTACAGAAATTATATACACATATAGAATTCCTCTGTAACATACGTATGTATGTAAGGTACATAAATATGTGTGTATGTTAAATATATCACATAAGTGTGATCCATAAACAAAAGCAACAGGAAATTAAGTCCAAACTAGGAGGCTCTTGGTCAAGGAAAAGTGATTAACAAAATACCAAAATAGGAAAAACACTACTGGCCTATTTCTTAGGAGACATCAGGAAAATATCTGTGAACAAATAAGGGAAAAGGCTCCCCCTTTAATGGCACTAAGTCTAACCTTCCAACACAGTGTAAGATGGCAAGAGGCTTACTACCAATATCTAGAGCGTTGGAGTTTCCTGTCCAGTGTGAAGGACAACTTCACACCTAAACTACTAAAGTTCCAGGGGTCATTCACTACAACCCAGAAATGAAGGATGACTGTAGCCCTCTCCTTTTCTATTAATGTATTCCTCTTTTCTTGTGTGAGGTGAGGGCTGGGGCCATACCGAGCAGTTCTCAGGACCGTCTCCTGACACTGCTTTCAGGGGATCACTCCTGGAGGGACTCCAGGACCGTACGTGTGACAGGAATCAAACCCAGGTCATCCGCATGCAAGGACAGTACCTACCCACTGTACTACCATTCCAGCTCCAGGACTCTTATTCTCATCTCAGGCTCTACAAATGAACTGATCACACTTCCTCAACTGTGGGACTTTCTGTCTCTTCAGTGATCCTAAACTAAGCCCAATTGAAATAAAAATTCACATGCAGTGAGAAGTCTTCTTGGAGAGCAAAAACATGAAGAAAACTGAGTGGTGCTACCACAATTTTGTGTTGTTGATACTTATTACAATTTTAAGAGAAATATCTGACTTTTTGCAAGACTGAATCTCCACCTCTTAAATAATCCATGTTTGCTTTTCTTCTGTATTCCTCATAGAATGAAATAATTCACCTTGACAACTCAAATTTTGGCAGCCTGCAGTATAGTCATGCAACTTAAGTGACTATTTTAAGAGCAGAGATGCTTTCTCTCATGTTTCATAGGTTAAAGTAGCATTGCACCTAATCAAGCCAAAATAATTGCCCCCAAAACTTGGGGTCAGAGCGATAGAACAGTGGGTAAGGCGTTTGCCTTGCACATAGACCAGGTTCGATCCCGACATCCCATATAAGGTCCCTGAGCACTGCAAGAGCCAGAGTAACTCCTGAGCATCGCTGGGTCTGACCCAAGAAGAACAAAAATGAATGGATGGATGGATGGATGGATGGATGATGGACAGACGGACCGGACAGACAGACAGATAGATAAATCTAAAAAATGTTTACAAAACATGCCTAACCATCCACCGAACCAGACTCTGGTAATTAAATTTTTGTGCCCAGGATATGGGTGAATAATCCCCCATTATGCTCTGCATGTTTGCAAAACTACACAGGTGATCTAACACATGCCCCGGTTTATCAGCCCCCAAACCTACATTTTATGGTCCTCATCCAAGACAGAGGTCTAAGTAATGTGAAGAAAGATTCAAAGCACAAGGCTCACTACCTCCTTTTGCAGCAAACCTCTGCATCCAAATTTCTGTTGTCCCCATCTGCTCCTAATAGCGTTCCTTCTTTGGGGATAAAGTGGATACAGCCTACAATAACAGCATCTCACATACTAAGGCTCTCTCATGCATGTACTTTGTCGTTCCAAAGAAAACGTTGTAAAGCCATTAAGTTGAAATCCATCTTTATTTGTTTTAGTTTGGGGGGCTATATCTGGTGGTGCTCAGGGCTTACTCCCAGGTCTGCACGTAACAATGCGGTACTGGAAAGAGTCCTACCCTCTCTAAACTATTGCTTTCCCAGAATCCATCTTTTAGACATTTGCTTCAACCAAATTAGATTGTAATTAATTACAATCTAATTTTTTTCCAGCTGAATTCCACCACGCTCCACTGGTAGTCCCTAAAGACATTTGTGTTTTGAACCCCATGCACTCCCTTTTTTATCCCACTGCCTCCAGTGTCACCTATTTTCTGAGATGACAATTACTGACCAAGAAAGCACATTTTTCTCGGGTGTTAATAGGGAACACAAGGTTAAAGTATATTCCCTTTCAGAGGCTCAGGAGACTCTGAGCACAAACATTATTTCTGGAACTATCACCAAAAGAAAGTACATCTTAATTAAACAGTGCAACCTGAGTGAATAAAATAATAGGATTATATTATATTAGGATAGACCCTGTATACTGGTACAATACCACCAACATTAGTTTCCATAGCTGCACACTATGTCTGCAGTGAACGTGCTCATTAAGACACTAAGTAGTTCCATGAAATCCCTGGAACACATTATGACATCTAAAATGATGCAATATGACATATAAAGGTATAATGGAATAACAGTCAGACTGAGGTCAACAGGTGTAAACACACATGGAAGAAGTTCATTACTAACCCACAGCTAAAATTCCTAAAGAAATTCTGTTATTGTAGATAGTGTGCAATTAGACCAAAATCCTAGTCATAGTGTGTAGGATTTAAACTTGTCCCCTCCTTGTTTTCTTCAAAGATCTAAAGAGACATAGCTATTTGCTTAGAAAACATGTTCTTCTTTCTACACAAAACACATTCATACCCTCCACTGACAGTCAACAAGGAAATCGTAAAGTCACTCCACTCTTCTGATTTTGATTATTCATCTCACTGGGCATTACTGTAATGTTGCATGTCTCTGAAAATGGGAACAGACAAGGAATAGAGTGTCATTTGCTCCATTGCCACTTTTTTTCTATCTAGGAAGAGTTATATATCATCTGGATATTATATTTATTTAAAAAATCCAGCTGCAAATCAATTAATCACCTACACATGAAAATTGAGTTCTGTAACATATATATGAAATACCACTTACTTTTAAGTATCCCAAAATGCAACTACTCAAAAGTTCTAATGGAAAATTTTTGTATATATACCCATAATCAGAGAGAAATCAATTACAGAAAGAGAAAAAGAGCTCAGGATAAATGTAGAATATCCTTGCCAAGAGATGACTTACTACAAACTATAACAAAAAAGGCAGCATCTCTCTGATCTCCAATTATATTAGTAAATTAAGTATGAAGTTAATTTTCTTATAACAACTAGAGGAAATAACCAAATATAGAAGATAAATGAATTGTACACAATTAGCAAAGTTCTCTTGTGAGTTATCAGCAACATAACAGCACTATTATTGCAGGCTAATAAGTTTTTTTCAGCTTCTGCATACATACCCAGGCTGTATTTTAAAGAGGCATGACCAAGAGGCAGAGTTAAAACGTATCAAATCATATATTTTTGGGATGCCAGCCAAAGTGAGGGTCTAAAGTACAATGATGTGAATGATTTAAGATGCTTCAGATAAAATAGGAAAAACAGATAAAGCAAATGTAGTGATATCTAAATGATGGAAAGAGCTGAAGGTTCATCAAGACTACACTGAATCTGTTATCTCAATCATATACAATGTAATTTTCTCTCTCTCTATATATAAAATGTAATTGTTATCTATAAGCCATCTAGTACCAAAAAGGGCACCATCTCACTGATCTCCAATTATATTTGGTAAATTAAATTGGTATTTACCAAAGGCCCTATCTACAGTACTATCACTCCAACCATATAGTGTAATTTATGTATAAAATATATACATAATGTCATTGTTTATAATGATATAAATGTGCCCAAGCACAGGGGATACCCAACAATGCTCTCAAGGATCTATGAATTAAAGGGGAGCTGGGTGTGTGAAGGCTCCCTTTTTATTCAACCAGTGGCCTTGAACTTAGTTTGCAGACAACATCAATCAGGACCCAGAGATATTTTATCCCCCTCCTCTCTTCCCCAAATCTAAATCCCTTAGACGAGTAACATATTCTCTGAAATGTCAACAGAAGGAAATGAAGGAGGACTTCCGATCAGTGATTGAGACAGGGTAGGGAGCAACCAGCAATCTTCAGCCACCTGTGAACCTGTACTTGTCCTGCACACTGGCACGTGAGTTGGCAGTTGTAACCACAGTGGAGGGACCATTAGTTTTCAACTTCTCTCTACACCTGTGTCACAGCACCTGTAGACCGAGCTGGGATAAGGCTCAAACCTTAGCCCTCCAACTCTTGAATCTCAATGACCTCTCTCTCTCTCTCCTCTCTCTCTCTCTCTCTCTCTCTCTCTCTCTCTCTCTCTCTCTCTCTCTCTCTCTCTCTCTCTGTCTCTTTGCTTTTTGGGTCATACCCAACGATGCTCAGGGGTCTGGCTCTGCACTCAGGGAATTACTTACTCCTGGCGATTCTTGGGGGACCATATGGGATTCCGTGGCTAAGAACCTGGGTTGCCGTGTACAAGGCAAAGGTCCTATCTGCTGTACTATAATTCCAACCCCTCAATGACCTCTTAGGTTAGTTTAGGAGGTCACTAAAACCTAGACTAAAAATTTCAGACTGAACATAAGGGACATTCAGTGCCAAAGACAGAACTTAGTGCCTCAAACATGAGAGGCATGTGCTCTACCACTTGGGTCACAGCCTTTTAAAAACAAAAAAGAGGGGGCTGGAGTGATAGCACAGTGGGTATGGAGTTTGCCTAGCATGTGACCAACCAGGGTTCCATCCCAGAATCCCATATAGTCCCCCAGCACTGCCAGGATTAATTCCTGAGTGCAGAGCCAGGAGGAACCCTGAGCACTGCTGAGTGACTCAAAAAGCCAAAAGAGAGAGAGAGAAAAAAAGAAAGAAAAAAGAAAGAAAGAAAGAAAGAAAGAAAGAAAGAAAGAAAGAAAGAAAGAAAGAAAGAAAGAAAGAAAGAAAGAAAGAAAAGAAAGAAAGAAAGAAAGAAGAGAAAGAAAGAAAGAAAAGGAAAAGAAAGAAAGAAAGAGAGAAAGAAGGAGAGAGAGAGAGAAAGAGAGAGAGAGAGAAAAGAAAGAAAGAAAGAAAGAAAGAAGAAAGAAAGAAAGAAAGAAAGAAAGAAAGAAAGAAAGAAAGAAAGAAAGAAAGAAAGAAAGAAAGAGAGAAAGAAAGAGAGAAAGAAAGAGAGAAAGAAAGAGAGAAAGAAAGAGAGAGCGAAAGAGAGAGCTGAGAGAGAGAGAAAGAGAGAGAGAAAGAAAGAAAGAAAGAAAGAAAGAAAGAAAGAAAGAAAGAAAGAAAGAAAGAAAGAAAGAAAGAAAGAAAGAAAGAAAGAAAGAAAGAAAGAAAGAAAGAGAGAAAGAGAGATAGAGAGAGAGAGGGGAAGGAAGGAAGGAAGGAAGGAAGGAAGGAAGGAAGGAAGAGAAAAAAGAAAAGAGAGAAAGAAAGAGGGAGAGAGAAAGAAAGAGAAAGAGAGAGGGAGGGAGGGAGGGAGGGAGGGAGGGAGGGAGGAAGGAAGGAAGGAAGGAAGGGAAGGAAGGAAGGAAGGAAGGAAGGAAGGAAACTTTCTCTTTAATATTAATTATTTTGCTTTTGGATCACACCTGGTGATGCTCAGGGTTACTCCTGGCTCTGCACTCCCTGCCAGAGCTCAAGGGACCAAATGGGATGTCGGGGATCAAACCAAGGTCATCCGTGTGCAAATACCCTACCCACTGGACTCATCGTTCTGGCCCATCTTCTTTTTTAAACATTTAAGGTAGTTTTGTTGAAATAACAAGTTTCATAATTAATTTTTTTTTTGCTTTTTGGGTCCATCAGCGATACTCAGGGGTTACTCCTCTCTCTACACTCAGGAATTACTCCTGGCAGTGCTCAGGGAGCATATGGGATGCTAGGGATCGAACCCAGGTCATCTGTGTGCAAGGCAAATGCCCTCCCCACTGGACTATCACTCCAGACCCATAATTTAATATTTTGATGTGCATATACCTGTGAAACCAAAATCACAAACAATATATTGAACAAATCCATCACCCACAAGTTTCTTCAGATCCTTTCGATTTCTCTTTTTCCATTTTCTTCCCCACCCCTTTCCTAGGCAAAGGGGAGAATTATTTATTCTAGGCACAGAAATTATTGCCTAGGGAAATAGATCTGCTTTCTACTCAGTGACGAATTTGACTTTCTGAAACAAAGCCAACTTCAAGATAAAGAAATGACTTCATAACAAAGGAGACAGGTTAATGGTCAGGGACCTGTTCCTCTCATGCATAGGGGGTCTGAATTCAATATGCAGCAGAGTGTGGCCCCTGTAAGCACTGCCAGTTGTGGCCCTGGTGGTCCCCAACACTGCCAGGCTGTGTCTGCATAAGGTCTGAGCATTGAAGGGTCTAGTCCAATGGGCCATTTTGACAGAGCAGAGCCTGGCAGAGCTACCGTGTTGTATTTGATATGCCAAGAGCCAGTTACAATTATAGACCGGATTTCCATGACCTGAAGGAATGGATTGAGGCTCTTCATGTTCCTGGAGTGAGCAGTTGCCTTTGGGCTACACTAGCATGTGACAGGATGTATGGAGATATTATTGGTGCCAGCTCGAGCAAATCGATGAAAACGGGAAGTCAAGTGACACAAGTGAACCCTACGACTGAGCTTACCACGGTGGGGGATGGAAGAGTGAGTTGATAGAGAGTGAACACTCTGGAGGAGAGTATGGTGTTGGATTGTTGTGTGCATGATAACCTATCATTAACAGGATTGTAAATTATAGTGCTTAAAATTTAAAAAAACATGTTTAACTAACCAGGACTACTGCACTGTCTTATTTCATTCTGACACACACTGTGTATCCTGTAAAGATGAGTTGGAAAGGGGATGTACAAGTGCTGGTAAATAATAATTCAACTTTACTAGTATAGATAAGTCTCTGCGAACTAAGCACCTTAGAGAGTAAAATATTGGCAAGATATATAGTCATATATTAGCCTTTATATTTGAAGTATCTATAATTATAGATTGCAAACTAAGGGTGTTTTTGGTCAATAATAATCATAACAACACAGATCACAATTTTAGAAATTATTTATGCGGTCTGTCATATACACTTCCACTATAAATTAGCAGTGAGTATTAGTTAATGGACACATTAAATGTTTTACCATCCATTTGATATGTTGAGACTGTTCCGAGACGAGAACAATGCATTAGTCTCACTCCCTTGGGACAAGCTCTTCTGGTTCAAAACCATAAAATGCTTTGTACATGTATATAATGGAAAATTTCAGAACAAAACAAAATTATCTTGTTTGTATTGGTCCCCACAAAACTAAAAACATTTCTAAATCCTAAATTTTTTCCATTATACCATAATCCTATTTAAGGAATATATGAATATTCTGGAAGCTTTAAAGACCCAAAAAAGTGATATGAAAAGCACTTAAATCATTTCATTGCAAAGCACTCAATGGACTGTTAGCCTCTCAAGAATCACGCTACCATTTCAAACTCACCATGTCTAGAACTAGAGGCTTCTTTTCACTAACCCCTAAACCTCATATTCTCATTTTCACTTTAAAAGCATCATTAATAGCCAACCCCTCACCGACTCAATTAACTCTGTGTTCATTTCCTTCTTCCCTTCCCCAATCTCCAGCCCATGCACAAGGTCTCCACTGACCCAATGATTCCCAGCCACTGTAGATGGAGCAATATGTACCTTTATCCTTGTTTTCTTGGACACTGTTACAGTCTCTAAGTTGATTTTCTTGTTGGGGACCCACCACCATAAAACACATCTGATAAGAAGCATCCAGGAAAGGTTCCCATGTAGCATTACCTTTTAAAAGAATTAGTAGTATGAACTTGTGATGCGCCTTAAATTCAAATATATTCAGAACAAAAAGGATGTCTTCCTCTCAACTATATACTCAACAACTGAGTTTCCTTCATTTTTGTGGGGAAAGGGTTTGTGGAAACATACTCCATATTGCTCAGAATTATTACAGGCTCTGTGCTCGAGAATTATTCCTGGAGGTGCTGGGAATCAAATCCAGGTTTTCAGGGTACAAGGCAAGTGCCTACCCATGTACTATCTCTCAGGCTTCAAGAGTTCCTTCCTGAAGGAAAATAAGCACTTATGCTAGTCTCTGTGTCTCTCTAGACACTCACTGCATATCGAACAAATACGTGTTGGTTTAAATCCATGCATGCTTGTACACAGATAAAGACACACTTATATTTTTTTCTTAAGTGCACAGGATTTAGCATCCAGATTTTCCCTCTGAATACCTTATGGAGCTCAGTGTATGCTCTTCTGTACTCACATACAGAAAGTCAATTCCATTCTCTTGCACATACATCCACATACAAATACACACACAATTCCTAAATTCTTACAAGGTATCCCCCCCAAAAAATGGTTTATCTGCTTTATGCTGACAGTTTTTTCAAGACTATGAGCTTGAAGATTACTGCCCTCTAAATTACTTTCCAGCTGCCCACTATCCGACATTCATTCTAAAAAGCATTGCACTAGATACTGCAAAGAGCTAGTGAAGTGTGGAAAGCATTTCATTTGCAGAAATAAGACATCATACTGATCAATGCGACAGAACCTGTCGCTAGGCCATGCCTAGTGTCTGAATCATGGAAGATATCAGTTGCTTGAAGGAACCTAATTAAGTTCTGATGTCAAAGGGTCCGGTTATCATGCAGCCGCATCTTTTCTAGAATGTCAACTCTGTTTAAAAGCTTTTTGCTACTAATTTGCCTTTCTCCAATATTTAAAGACCAACTTCTGCCTCCAGATCCACACTAGTGGGGGCAGCTCATCAGAAATAAGTGCAAAGTATCCTGTGACAATTGTTTAATCCTTCATAAACCTTGGCCATTAACACAGTGAGTGCCAGAACTGCCAGCCTTCTCTTATGCTGTATCTAAATCAAGTATCATTTGTAACAACCAACAAAACTGAAAACACAAGCAAACACAGAACACCATCTGTATAGCACTGACCTACCTGTGGTCAAATAGGAAGACCTTGTTCCTGAGTCCATCTGTCACTGCCCACAGATTGCAATGTGGCCTCCATTAAGCACAGCCTCTTTGCCTTCACACTGAGATTTGGCCTTGGCCAAGACCACAGAAATATTTAAGTCAGAAATCACTGAATTGAAAGTCTTTCTCTTTAGGGGCTGGAATGATAGCACAGCGGTGGAGGCATTTGCCTGCACACAGCCAACCTAGGTTCAATCCCCAGCATCCCATATGGTTCCCCAAGCACCCACAGGATTTTCCTCAGTGCAGAGCCAGGAATAACTTCTGGGTGTGACCCAAAAGGGGCTGTAGTCTTTCTTTAATTGCTTTGTCTTAAATTAAATTCCTATTTGAGTCAAGTCATAATGCAGAAGACAATCAATCCTGCTCTCTTTCATTTGAGATAATTAGCTTTGGCTGGGGAGAACTGAGAACTCTGTAGGAGATTTTGAGGGAAGCCCTTGGGCTCAATCACTGACACTGCAAAAGATACAACAACAACAACAATAAATAATAATAATAATAAGAAGAAGAAGAATGATAATAATAAGTAAAATAGTAATTATCATGAGGGTTGACTTTGTATGGTAAAATGCAAGCACTATGATCATAAACAGCCGAGTACTATTTGTATACAGTTTCTTCTTTCTCATTTGCAAAGTGATGAAGATTTACAAAGAATGTCCAGGGCCGCAGCAATAGTCCAGCTGGTAGGGCGTTTGCCTTGCACGCGGCTGGCCTGTGCCGACCCGGTTCGATCCCCAGCATCCCATATGGTTCCCGAGCACCGCCAGGAGTAATTCTGAGTGCAGAGCCAGGATAAACCCCTGAACATTGCTGGGTATGACCCAAATAAGCTAAAAAAAAGGAATGTCCGGACTGAAATGAGTCCTATTTAAACGGTATTTACTATTACCGCACCCAGAAAAACAGTGGTCTAAAAAAAATCAACATTCTACCATTCCCATGAACAGGCCTTCAAAATGAATTATGTAACTCATTAACCATATAAATTTATAAAATTCTGACCCTTGCCTCTATCTATTGAAGAGAAGAAAGAATAACTACTTCATGGACTTACTAGACTAAGTAATATATAAAACTGGAAACAGCTGCTCATTATTCCCCTATTTTCATTTATAGGACAGAACAAAGGGCTTTTAGAAACAAATTACTATTTTTTCACCTACATTATAGCACTTTACAATCTAAAAATCTTTAGCTTTCCCCCAATACTACTTTATTTATTTTTAATATTCAGGAAAAACTTAAAATTAGTACTTTACCAAAAATAAGAGGCTAGTAAGTGGGCCTAGAATCTGGCAGTACCACACAATTTCTCATTTTTAGAGCATTGCACACAGATTACAATGTGTGATCCCAGAACTGTCACTCAAACCAGGTGCACAGCAAGGGACCCATTTAGTGTTCACTTAACTAGGTTTGCCAGGGTGAGTCAAGTCTCTAAACAGGCTGTATCTTCTGGGGTAGGACTCAAACATTCTGGCAGTTTCTGAAATAAGTATGACTCTCCACTATTCCCAGTTTTTAAACAGAGCCTAAAAGATTCTGCCAGAATTACTTAGAGATCAAGAACATCGAAATTCACAGGCCCGTGAGAAGACCCTTTCAGGTTTTTTAAGCTGCTTCCGTCAGGTGAGCAGAAAAATAGTGACCTCGCCGATATCCACAAATCCATGGTGTTGTTGATGCTGTTTTTAATCACTGCCAGTTGTTTTTTCCTTACATTAAGCCCCTCTTTCTAGAGGTGCACCTCAGTAAAACAGGATATCATTTTTCCTATACTCGAAGCCATTCTGTTGCATAAAAGGTACCGAAGTCAAACTAAATGAACTAAGGTACCAAAGAGATTTCAATGAAGGCCTCCAGCTGTGGAAAAGACTACAATGAAGCACTCTGTAGGCCTCCCAAAAGGGCAGTAGTCATACAAAAGGCTGACTAATCTTTCCATGGAAGTCACCACCACAAAAACTGGAAGCGTCAGTGTAACTGAGCTAAGCCTGGAGTTACTGGTTCAAACAGCAAGCCATCCCTTTACTGACAGAAACTTTCAAAAGAAGATGGAATCTGAAATTTAATCCACTTAACTGCAATTACGTCTCCAGGAACTGTGACGTTGACATCAATCAACTCAGAACCATGTATCTGGACCTTGGCAAGCCCTGGTATGAGTCTTAAGTACAAAAAACATAACCCTCAATACATAACCCTCAAAACTGGGGCTGAACCATATGTGATGGCGATTCACAGATGGCTATCACACAGCAAGAATATGTGAAGGTCAGTCAACCACGACCAAGGTTAAACCAGCTCCAGCTTCTCTCTTCAGTCAGCAGTTGTCTCCGGGGACATCACTAGCTAAGG